>JABTTQ020003480.1:0-202895 GCA_016081115.2 Rehmannia glutinosa
CATCGCATCAATTTATAATGCTGATAAAAAGTATGAGGGCTTCCGTAAGGAAGGCAATGCAGTAAAACACATTGAGGATCTTATGAAAAGTGTTAAATCCCCACCTAAGGAATCAGTGGAAGAGTGTATCAAAAACTACCTCTTTCCCAATCTCAGCAGCCCAAGGCAGAAGGCTTGTTTGCTTGCATATATGGTCAAATGTCTATTGGAGGCTTACAGAGGACGCCGCAGAGTTGATAACAGGGATGATCTCAGGAATAAGAGGTTGGAGTTGGCTCGTGAGCTACTCGAGCGTGAACTGAAAATTCACATCAAACATGCAGAGAGGCTCATGGTTAAATCTATACAACGGGACCTTGATAGAGATCGGGAGTTGCAACCTATTGAGCACTACTTGGATGCATCCATCATCACAAATGGTCTTTCGAGGGCTTTTTCTACTGGAGCTTGGTCACATCCTTACAAGAAGATGGAGAGAGTTTCTGGTGTAGTGGCTACTATTAGGCGAACAAACCCATTGCAGGCAACTGCTGATATGAGGAAAACTCGCCAGCAGGTCTCGTACACGGGAAGAGTTGGTGATGCTAGATATCCGTAAGTTGTTTTATCTTAATTTGGTTTCAGTATGTGATTTTGGAAATGTATTTTTAGCTTGCAGTATTTGCCACATGCGCCGGCCAATTATTGAACTCTTTCACAAAATAAGTGGAGAATAGTTGCATATAATGCAGATAATCATTAGCTTCATGCTTATCTCATAGAGGAATTTGTGATGGCTGCAAAATGATCCAAAGATTAGTTGTTTCAACGACCAACGTGTTTTTATATTGTTAGTAATCTTCTTAAACAGAATATATTTGCATTGGCACAGAAGAACTACTTCCTGATCTATTGAATAATTCTTGATTCCTTTTGTTTCATCACAATGTGGGGGTGTCTCACTTTCACCCTTGTCTGGCTGTATTTCATTGGGTTGGGTACTGACTTAGCACCCTGGGAGACTGTGTTCTGCCTCATTTGTGACTAAATATTTTTAAAACTTAAGAGTCTTCAATTAGATTAATGCTTGTTTGATCTTAATCTGTAAAACTGACAATGGTTACTGGAAAGCCCATCATGCCATGGACCAAAGCTCTCCCTCCCCCTCCCTCCAACCGTGTTGTTATTGAAACCTGATTATATGGACCTTTCTGAAGGATACTGGTGCTGTGACTTGCAATGGTTAGTGGAACGCCCATCATGAACATGGACCAAAGCTCTCCCCCTCCCCAACCGTGTTGTTATTGAAACCTGATTATATGGACCTGCATTGTGAAGGATACTGATGCTGTGACTTGCAATCAAGTTTCTGTTACTTCTTGTTTGCTTATCTGGTTTCTATTTCATTTGTCAATGAAAATCTGTACTTGTGGAAAATGATGAACCATTGCATGCCTAACCTGGTACACTTATTGTTACTGTGTGACATATTTCCTTAATTTTCTTTCAGTTAAAATCATTCATTCGTCTTCCAGTAGGCCATAGTTGCATCCTGTTATTACAAATTTACTAATCCCAATGAGTATATGAATGTGCCATAAGTGGTGACATGTTGCGTTTATCTCATTATGATATAGTATTCAAAGCTCATTTTTATTGGCATTCTAACTTTTGTTGACATTGATGCTGCAGACACCCATCTCATTGGGGTAAGATTTGCTTCCTGTCTACACCGGATGGAGAAAATTGTGGACTGGTTAAGAATCTGGCAAGCATGGGTCTTGTCAGCACTACTATTCTGCAACAGGAAAGTCTTCTTCAAAGGTTTCGTGAGTGTGGAATGGAGAGATTGGATGATGATATGTCAAGTTTGCTCGATGGAAAGTACAAAATTTTTCTGGATGGAGACTGGGTTGGAATCTGTAAAGATTCGTCATCATTTGTTTCAAAGCTACGACGTAAACGTCGCAGGATGGAAGTGCCTTATCAGGTTATCTTGGACTCAGTTTTCTACTGATAGCACTTAGGATGCATACATGCACGTGCATGTCTGTATATGTATTTCGGTTATATACTAATATTTTTTATATTTTTTTTTCTTTTGCAGGTTGAGATAAAAAAGGACAAGCATCATGGTGAAGTGCGAATATTTATTGATGCTGGAAGGATACTCCGTCCTCTGCTAGTCGTTCAGAATTTGAAGAAAATTAAAGATTTAAAAGGAGATTTTTCTTTTCAATCTCTTCTAGACAGTGGAGTGATCGAGTTCATAGGACCCGAGGAGGAAGAAGACTGTCAAACTGCATGGGGAATAAAGCACCTTTTCACAGCCGAATTAGACAATCCACCTGTGAGATACACACACTGCGAACTCGATAGTTCGTTCTTACTAGGGTTAAGCTGTGGGCTCATCCCTTTCGCTAATCATGATCACGCGAGAAGAGTTCTCTACCAGTCCGAAAAGCACTCTCAGCAAGCCATCGGGTACTCAACCACAAACCGAGCATCAGAATAGACACAAACTCCCATCAGCTATATTATCCCCAGAGGCCACTTTTTCGGACTATTCTAGCAGATTGCCTTGGGAAATCAAAATTATCCGATCACCAAAAGTGGATGTTGCCACGGCCCGAGTTTTTCAACGGCCAGTGTGCTATTGTGGCTGTAAACGTCCACCTCGGGTATAACCAAGAGGACTCGTTGGTGATGAATCGTGCTTCGCTCGAGCGTGGGATGTTTCGAACCGAACATGTGAGGAGTTATAAGGCTGAGGTCGAGAATCCGGAGGCACCTGGGAAAAAACAAAAGATTGATGACTTGGTTAGCTTTGGAAAGACGCAAAGCAAAATCGGACGTGTGGACAGTCTAGAAGATGATGGTTTTCCCTATGTTGGTGCAAATCTCCAAACTGGCGATATAGTCATCGGTAAGCACGCGGCATCTGGAGTTGATCATAGCATTAAGCTCAAGCACACTGAGCGGGGTATGGTTCAGAAAGTTGTGCTTTCTTCTAATGACGAAGGGAAGAATTTTGCCGTCGTATCGTTGAGACAGGTGAGTTTCTATATCAGTAATTCAATCTGTATAAAGCTTTTTGGGGAGTGTCATTACATTTGCTTTGTGTACTGTGTCATCAAGATTCTTTTGCTTCTCAGCAACAAATTCTACTCTGTATTGCTTATAATTATGTTTGCCCATGGGTTAGTTGTCATTTTCCCTTGAGTTGCTTACCATGAGACCGTCGCCTGCATATGTTTCTATTGCTAAGTCATTGGGACCACAAAACTGATAGATGTGCAGAACTATGCATTATCTATTCTTACAATGTTAAGAGTCGTCTACCTAAAAAAGTAATTATGTCACCATTCATTTTGTGATTCGACAAAGTCATTAGATTGTGAGTCATACTTCTCGCAATGGCCTTAAAATTGTAGATTAATTTTTCTTTTTTCTGTGACCTTGTCGATTGTAAAAGCATAAAACTCTATTTTAGGCTGTATGGTAGAAATTTTAATGAAAGAGGCCATATTTGAGTCCACAAAACAGTGCCAAACAGCAAGCTAGAATGGATAAATATTCTTAAGGCAGAATACGGCATTTTTCACTTAATTTTTTCCCATCTTTGATTTGGGTGTGCTTTTGTTATTTTATGCTAGAAATACTTTATCCTTTTGGTAGTAATGGGTGTGGTTTTCCAGGTTCGTTCCCCATGTCTTGGAGACAAGTTCTCGAGTATGCATGGACAGAAGGGTGTTTTGGGGTTTTTGGAGTCTCAGGAAAACTTCCCTTTTACCAAGCAGGGGATAGTACCAGATATAGTGATAAACCCTCATGCATTTCCCAGTCGACAAACACCTGGCCAACTTCTAGAAGCCGCTCTAGGAAAAGGGATTGCACTTGGAGGTGCTCTAAAATACGCCACCCCATTTTCCACCCCATCTGTTGAAGACATAACAGCCCAGCTTCACAGGTACATCTCTTTTTATAGTGGAAACTAATGATTTTAAATTTCCTAATAAGAGCTTGTTTGGGTGGGATGAAAAATTTCCTAAATGAATTCTTATAATACATTCTCCAACTGATATATAACTGCATTCTGTTAGGCTCGGGTTTTCGAGATGGGGGGACGAGAGAGTCTATGACGGCCGCACCGGCGAAAAAGTCCATTCCCTTATCTTCATGGGGCCCACATTCTACCAGCGCCTCACGCACATGTCCGAAGACAAAGTGAAATTCAGGAACACCGGGCCGGTCCACCCGCTCACTCGTCAGCCAGTGGCCGACAGGAAACGCTTCGGTGGGATAAAATTCGGTGAGATGGAACGAGACTGTCTCATAGCGCACGGTGCAGCGGCCAATTTGCACGAGCGTCTCTTTACGCTCAGTGACTCGTCTCAGATGCATATTTGCAGGAAATGCAATAACGTGGCGAACGTGATCCAACGGGCGGTGTTAGGTGGTCGGAAGATTCGTGGGCCCTACTGCCGTTTCTGCGAGTCCGTTGAAGACGTGGTGAGAGTGAACGTGCCCTATGGGGCGAAGTTACTCTGTCAGGAGCTTTTTAGCATGGGGATATCTTTGAAGTTTGATACTGAGCTGTGTTAAGGTCCATTCCCTTGTATTTGGATAATGTATTAACTTGTTTTCTTCTGACAAAAGATGTATGTGGAATGCTTGTAGACTTGGTTATTTTCTTTATTAACATGCTTCTCTTTTGTTATATATCCATTTTGTTACTATTGTGAGTGTGTTCTTTTTCATGCAAAAATTCTGCATTTTGTTGGAAGTAAGCCACACCCAAGATTGATTAACCTTGCCCTCTAGTGGTTGAGACGTGTGTTGAAAGGGCGAATAAACCGGGTTCGATTCTATACGAGTGCATATGCCCCCTCCCAAAATTCCCCCAATTGTACTCAACAAAAAGAAAGATTGCCTTTCCATTATTTCTCATTTTCTCCACTAAATTCCTTGATCCTAACATAGCACATAACCAAAAGGGATCATTATGAAAACACCACTGAGGTTTGGGTTAATTACAACAAAACCCATACATGTTTCAAAATTACAGAAAATCTCTTTAGGTTTCGTTTGTCTTAAATTTAAAGGGGTCATCTGTAATATTTTTGAAATGTTTTCGAAAATCACTGGGAAAAATATAAGACGGAATCAAACCTCAAGGAGTTTTTGTAATTTTCAAAATACTCTGGGTTTTTTGTAATTAGCCCAAACCTTAGCGGTGTTTTTGTAATTATCCCTAACCAAAATCTCTTTGATGCAAACCATATCCACAAATTCCCAAAATTCAAACTTATATACACACAGCACACTCTTTTTTCATCATCTTACATTGAAAAAGCCTTTGAATTAGATACAATAATGTCACCACTGTTCTCTGCAGATATAACCTCATCAAATATTCTGCCTGTTATGGCTGCAACTAGTGCAGCTGTGAAACCACTATTTCTTGTCAATGAATAAGCCATTTTTTCAACTAAAAGCTGCTGAATTTCGGTGCTATCAGTTGTTGCAATAGCCTTTTGAATTTTGCTACATGTTAAGGTATCTTTCAAGTGATCAAGACTTGGCGTGGAGCCTGAGCATTCGATTGGAATTCGGCCGGGTGATGAAGCTCCGGCCACTCCTGATGGCGATACGGCTGAAATATCCGGGTGGTGGTGGTGGTGACGGCCTTCATATGTGACTACTAAGATAGATGGATCGTCGACACTTCGCTGAACCTAGAAGCGTAAAACAGGGATTATAATTACAAAACTACCCTTGAGGTTTAGTCTAAGGTGGTGCGGATTTGATTGCACTTTTAGGGTAAATAGTGATACTTTTATTATAAAATGTAATACTTTTTAGTGAAAAAAGTCATAATTTGTTTGAATATACTTAATTTTAGTGTATTCAGACAATGTATCACGTTTTACACCAAAAGTATCACCTTTTACACTAAAAGTATCACCCGTCGCACCGTGCGACCGTCTTACACAAGTTTTTGTCTTAGTCTTAATTATAAAATTCTCCGGTTATCTTTTAAAATTATAAATACCGGGTGAACCGTGTGACCGTCTTACATAAGTTTTTGCCTTAGTCTTAATTATAAAATTCTCCGGTTATCTTTTAATATTATAAATACCTCATTAAATTAAGGTACTCAAAAAATCGCAGTAATAAATCGAGATTAATGGATAATGTGAGCACACCTTCTTCTTGACAGGGCAACTTGGGGCAAAAGAGCACTTATAATAAGCTCTAGGAGATGGATTATCCCTTGTAACTTTTTGTCCATATTTTCGCCATTGGTATCCATCCTTCACAACCTATTAAAGTTAACAACACATTGAAAAATTTAGTATATCAATCACTTGGCAATGTTCCTTACAAATTGAAAAAAATCCCCAATTTATTGTCTATGTCACTAACATTCTGATCCAAACCAATAATTAATTTGTGGTTAAAATCGGGCTAAATGTCTAAATTTTTAGAGTTACTGAAGTAATAATACCAAATTTGGGATAATTACAAAAATACCCTCAAGGTTTGACCTAATTACAAAAAAAAACTCAACTAATTTTTAGAATTACAAAATTTGTGGGTATTTTTATAATTTTGAGAGTTAGCTAGATTGTTTTTGTAATTACGTCAAACCTCAAGGATACATTTTGTAATTAACCCTACCAAACTTTGACAACTTAAGCAGACCAAAAGTCTAAAGAGGCCAAGTTACGGACCAATTTTACAATTTTCCCCAAAATAATAATATGGACTTAATTAAACTTACCAGGCTAGTATCCAATGGATCGACCCTCACATAAATTCTTGACACATTTGATTTTATCACTTTTGGCGTGCCAGGTGACGAATATTCATCATAGCAATTGTGATTAAACGAATTATTTCCAATAAAATTGCCAATATTTTCATATTCGTTGGTCTTCCTCTTTTTGTTTTTGACATATCTTCCTCATCAGAGTGCCTTAATTGCATCAAATCATTGTAATTTGTGGTCACAATTGTGAGCATATCACTCAATTTCTTGTTCTCCGATTTCATTCGATTCAGCTCCTGGATCAGCTCATCAGGCTGCAAATATTAAATATTCTAGTCAATATAAATATTAGCAATTTGAAGTTTCAGTACTGCACATCTTAGAATTTAGGGATAATTATAAAAGCTACCCCAGAAGTTTAGCCTAATTACAAAACAACTCTGTTATATTTCAGAATGACAATTAACCTTTGACATTTTTATACTTTACAAATTGCTCCCTAGGAAGGGGTTGTTATTAGGCTATGTTTTAAAAGGCCTAGCCCGATTAGTTAAATCAGACGCAGCCCCATTGTCGCCTAAATTTTTTTTTTTCCGACAGCGCGCCAGGTTACGCCTAACTTCGCCTAGGCGCTATCCCCTAGTTTGTCGCGCTTTTTACAGAATTGTAATATTAGGTCAATACAAACCTCCATTGGGTGTTTGTAACATGCATCTTAAATGGTATTTGTAATTTAGAAAACAGTGTTTTTTTTTTATTAATTAAACTAAGTCTTCAAGAGATAGTTTTTGTAATTTTCCCTAGAATTTAATTTACTAATTGGAATGTTGAGTTTACATTTGACTTGTATAACAAAAATTTTGGATGGATCGAAAAAATCACGTGACTCATGTCACGTTAAGTGTTGAGAATAAAAAGCTACATACTATTCTATATATATGACACAAAAACTATAATTTTGCATGTCTGAGTTAATTATTTCATGAAAGAATTAATATTTTTATTTTATAAAAATGAACCCATGAAAATAAATTAAATCAAGAAACTTTCCAGAGAATTGTGGATAACCTACATTAAAAAAAAAACTGTAATATTTCATTATTTCATAAGACCAAAGAACGTAATTTGATAAAATTAATTATAATGTGATGCACAAAATAATTAAAAAATCAAAATAGGGTCTTACCGGAGTTTCACTAGGGTTTTGAATGGGGTTAGTGTTGAGATCAATAGTAAGAATTGTGCCAGCCAAAGTTTTGTCCATCAGAACTTGTGCAGATAAAATATTGGTTAGATAATGAAATAGTTTCTAGGGTTATTAGGGTAAATGAATGGACTGTGTTTGTGGAAAATAAGATATGCATGTATGTTTATATATATAGATGGAGGAGGAAAATTATAATTTTGAAGTCTAGTCTATGGTCTTTAATAAGGGGAGGAAATTAGCACGAAATTAAGGTCTTTGGTGAAAGTCGTCATTGAATAGTCACTGTCAAATGTGTCCCTTTTTTACTTTGTCATTTATCGCTTAACGTTTTATTTTATAATTAAATATATAGGATGATTAATAGCCCAAACGCATTTTTTCCCTAACCTAAACATGAATTAATTTGCCGGTTTTTAGAAAAGAGAGAAGAAAATATTGTCGCCCAACCCAATTTGGGTTGTGCAAGAGAAGATTACTAGAACTGTCAAACGGTCGGATCGAACCGGCCAACGTCGCCCAAAGAGAAAATTCGGGTTGTATTGAGTAGGTCAAAATAGTGGTCTAGTGACTTGGTCGCTATTTTTGTTTCAATCGTGAAAATACACATAAAACGCCGCCAATTGGATCAAGATGGTGTTTTAGCCGAATGGGCGAGCCAAACAAATTCGATTCATTTCAGACCTCAAAAATATAGCACAATCCGGCCTTTTTACCAGGATGGTGGTTTTCCTAGTCGAATGGGCCGAGCCAAATAGTCCTGGCTCATTTCGGACCTCCAAAACTTAAGCCCAATTCGGCCTTTTTACCGGCAAGTCGGGTCGGCTCATTTGACAACTCTAGAGATCGAGCATCGATCCCTAGATACGCTTTGCAATTAAATATTGTATACATTAAAAAGTATTTTATATATTTAATATAATATTTGTCATATAAAAGAAGTGAACTGATCCAGTAGTTCAACTGGGACAACTTTATTTAGTGCTGGTAACATTCCCAACTCCCAAGCTTACATTATTAAAATATAGTTATAATATGACCTCGTTAAATTATTATAATCTCGCTGACCCCAAAAGTTGCATGTTTATCTTGTAATACGGATATGTTGGATAATATATTTCAATTTTTTTGTTTAAATGAAGTTAGTTATTGACTATTGATGCAAATTTATTCCTCTACGAGAAGTTAGTTGCTATTTCTTACAAGTAATATCTGTACGTCTTCGAAAATAGTTGTTTAAGTCGTCATTATGTAAATATTGTTTAAGTCAATAGTCATGCATGTAATCTTAATAACATTTTATACCTTTCTCTTCAAAGCTACCTCCACAAATTTAAAATCAAACGAGTTCTAATTCTTTGTTGTAAAATGATATTTTCATAAATAACGTCTAGTACATTATATAATTTTTATGTAAATAACATTATTGAAATTAGAGTGTCAATTTTCCAGGGGCAGTGCTAGCCCATCGGGCCAAATGGAAAAATCGGGCCAGGGACGAGCCGGAATTTCTTCGGGCGCTATATTGGGGAGCCTTAGCTCAACCCCACCCATGTATTAAAAATACACTTGATTTGCTTTGGGCGGCCCAGTGTTTCGGGCCAAGTAGGCCCGACTCTTTTCGGGCTTGTAAAATTGAAGCTTAGTCCGGCCCTATTACCAGGCGGGTCGGGCCGGCCGGGCCGGGCTTTTTTTTACTCTAATTAAAATAAAGGTCATATTTCAAAATCGACGAAACTCCATAATCTTGGGTGACTTTCTTGTGATGTAGATATAATGAGATGAGACGAAACACAAATCGAAGTCTAAAAGGAACAAACGACCCCCGCCATGTTCCACAAGAACAAAAATAATATGTAGGTAAACATTAAACTAAATGTAAAGTGTAGGTATACATAACCAAAATTATTGGTTAAAATACCTACAATATTTTATCGGTAAATTTAAAAACTATCGGTGATCCTGTCGTGAATTTGTTGGTATAATTTGGAGACGATAATGTTTTATTCTCAGAGGGTATTTCGTGACAAATTACTTATGTCGGTAAATTCATGTTGGTAATTAAAGTAGAGTTTTGTTGTAGTGATTATTATTAATGTGATCAATTCATTGAGCTCACTCTCTTGGGTTATTGGGTACTATTAATTAGTACAAGGTTGATTCGATGACACCCACTGGGTGGCACCTAAATGGATCCTTTTGCTAATTCAAAGAAAAATTTGTCCATTGCCGATTGCATAGAAATTATAGTGTGTATTGATTTATTTAATCGAATAATCGAATAATTAAAAATACGAGCAAATAAATAATTCTAGGTAATTTTTCCAGGATTAGAACATCTTGTACCTTGATTAAATTTCTTCTTTTTCGTCTATTTTTTTTTCGCTCTTGTCTCTTTTAATTCCTCCGCTTTCATCAATCCGAGGTGGTACTATTCACTTGCGCCTCCTCGCGTGCGTGCTACTTTCCTAATTTTGGACTATTCGGATGTATTTGCGTAAGTAAAATGGACATTTGGTAGATGAAAAACAAACTTTTATTCAAAGAAATATATTACAAGGGATACAAGAGTTCTTCTCCATAAGGAAAAGTTCCCTGAATTTCTATCTGCCCGAAGGCTTTTTTTTAGCTAAACATCTTCAAAGAAAAACAAGGTGAAAAGGGGTGTGTTTTTACGGTGTGTGCTTTTGATTCCCTTCTCCCTAAATTATGAAGTCCTTTTATAGATCAAGGATACTTCAATTATTTTTACAAAACGTCATGCATGACGATTTTTTATCCGAGCCCATCCATGTGAGCTATTAGTTCACATGTCTTTGTCCTCTTTTTATCCGAGCCCACCCATGTGTGAGTTGTTGGTTCACATGTCTTTGTCCTATTTTGAGCTAGTGGACAGAGAATCTTCACTATTTATTTCTTTGTCAGCCTCTTCTTTTTTTTTTAAGTCGACAAAAATTACATTCATGTCTTTGTAGTTTTTTTGAGTAGGCGGCATGCGTAAGTAAGGGACCCGTTGCCCATGTGCATTTGTCCTTTGTTGAATTTTTCTTCAAACCAAAGGATAGTCTCAATATCTTTTTCGAAATAATTCTTGGTGACCATGAGCACATGATGACCTTTTTCTTTCTGAGAATTAACTTTAATATTGCTTTCATCATTTAATTTTAGCAATTTGTTAATCACTTTTTCTAATCCTCTAACACGAAGAGGAATGATGTCCTGTCTTTGTATAAAGACCGTTGTTTCCATCTTCGGAGGGATGGTAACTTGTTTGCTCCTAGCTATACCGATTTCGATATAATGATAAGGACTCATAAATTGTTCTTCTTCATCCGGGGCCGCATATTGTGCTTGAGACACTTATGAAGATATTTTGATCCGCTTGTTTAAGGACCTTTGTTCGAAAGTCTTGATGGCTTTCTTGAATTCTTCAGAAATTCTTTAACCTCCAATAAATTTTTTGAAGGATATATGTTCTTAACTAGTACACAATTAAAAGCCTTGTAAACCGATTCTCCGGATTAGCTCCTCATTAAAATTGAAATAGCCGATATCTTTTTATCGTGGTAAAAAATCTTTCCTCAAGTAGAGACTTTGTACCACCTTTCGTGCTTTGGCAAAGATTTCGATGAAATCTCGATTTGAGAGATTAAATTTTTCTTTGTTTTCAAAGCTTGGTTCTTTGGGAATTGAATAAATTCTTCCCAATGTTTTCATTTTTTCTGGAGATTTCTTAAGCGCATCAGAAAATGTTTTTGGCTTAAGAGTCTCTTGTTCAGAAATGATTTCTAATGGTGCAGTACCAGCAGTAGTGGTAAAGCAATTAGCTTCATTTCTTGCTTCTGCAAAGGTTTTGAATTTTTTATGAACAACATTAAAACCTTTTATTGCAAATGAGGCTTTAGCCCAAGATGTATATATTCCAGGATTTGGTCCATTGAATACTACATAATAATTTTGCGGAGTTGTAATCTCCTTTTTCTCTTTCGAGAAAACTAAATCGTGAGATTTAGATTTTTGACTTGGGTGTTGAATCCCAATTCCAATGGAAGATGTTCCAGGACGTAACCCAGTAACAAAATCTTCGGAGTAATAAGTTTTGTTGGAATAGCCAACTTTGGTGAGGTTTGTACCTCAGTTTTACTTTTTCCCAAAGTAACAGGGATAACAGGATTTGATAAGTCTTTACCGGAGACCTGTAGTTCCGGACTAGATTCATGATTTGCGGTATTGCTACAACAAGGTTCAGAATTAACCTTTTGTTCTGGCTCAAGTGAAGACTCGAGTAATTCCAGTTTTGCGCAGATAAACTGCAATTCGGTTTCAAGAACCTTCTTTTTGAGACGGTTGCCATCGATTTCATCCATCCGCTATCTTTGAATAGTCAAGTAGATTCTTGATAAGAACAATTAGTTCCTGGGTTTTTAGGCCCTAATTTATTTCCTCTAAACGGAATTGTTCCTGCAATCATGTAACAAATTCTCGGGTTAAACAATCAGCAAGAACATTTTTATTGCCTGCAATGTGTTCTACATCAAATTCATAATGTGAAAACCACATTTGCCATCTAACAAGTCTTCCTTGTTTGTAATCTCCTGTAATTTTTAGTTTCAGGAAATATGTGAAGTTTTTATTGTCAGTACGAACAATAAACTTAACTGGAGTTAAATATGCTGAGAATTTTTTAATGACTCTCAAAACTGATAAATACTCCTTTTCATTGCTATGATAATTTAATTATGCTGCTTTGAAGCTACGTAAGATATACCGCAAATTTTTCTTCTAAAGTATTTTGTACTTTAGCCTTTAATACACCTCCCCAGAAAGAATCTGAGGCGTCTGTTTCGATAATCAATTGATCATCGGGATTAGGATGATAAAGTTTAGGAAATTGTACTAATTTCTTTTTTATCTTCCCAATATAATCAGTATCAGAATTGGTCCAATTCCAAATATGATCATTTTTGAGCTTTGCCTGCAAAGGCTTTCTTATTTCAGCTAATCTAGGAATATAACTTTCAGCATAAGTTAAGACTCCTAAAAATCTCTGAAGTTGTTTTTTATCCTGCAGTTGATCAGGAAATTTATGTAAATGCTCCAAAATATGGTTTTGAGGACAATGTGTTCCTTTCCGATTTCTAAGCCTAAGAAATTAATCTTTGTTTTAAACAAGTTGAGCTTTTTTCTTAGAAAGAATAATGCCTAATTGTTCTATTCTTTTTAACACAAAGAGCAACATGCTTAAAGTGCTCATTTTCATTTATACTAAAAACAAGAATGTCATCAACATAAACAAATGAATTTTTCAAAACCTCTTAATGCATTTTGCATATGTCTCGAAAAAAATAGCTAGTGCTTGTTTTAATCCGAATGGAACAACGTTCCACCTTTGAAAGAGTCCATCCGGACAAGTAAAAAGTGTTAACGGTTTTGATTCTTCATCTAACAATACTTGCCAAAAAACCGGACTTACAATCAAATGAACTAAAAATCTTCTTTCCCGAATGAGAGTTAATAGTTCATCTTTGTTAGGAAGGTTATGGCTATCTCCTATAGTAGCAACATTTATTGCTTTATAGTTGACTACCATTCTCTTTTTTCCTCTTCTTTTTCTCGCCTCGTTCTCAACTAGGAAAGTGGAGACATATGAAGAGATTTACTAGGTGTGATAAGTTTTAACTCTAAGAGCTCACTTATTTGTTTAGTAAATTCTTCTCTATCTTTTGACTATAAGTCATGGGTTTAACCCGACTATTTTTCGTGGAATCTAAGAGCTTTATGGATGCTCTCATCCATTGTTTAGACTTAATGGGATCTATAGGATTTTGAGAACAAACTTTGTCAAGTAGTTGTTCTATAATACTAAATTTTTTCGAATTTAAATTGAAAATTTTTCTTCTTTAATATCATCTCCCCTGTTGAAAAATGTGGACTTCTTCTATTTTTTCGGGAGTAATATTAATAGCCAGGTTTTGAGTTTTGAATTCTTCTTCATAAACTCAAGAAAACCAGTTTACCAATTGAGAAAGCCTTTTTACTTTTGAAATGATAATAGGCTCGTTCTCAAGAGTAAAACTTATTCTCGTCGTAAATTGTATGAAGGGTTCATATAATTGACAGAAATTGTTTCAAGAATAAGGTCAATACGATTCTTGTTGATAAAATTTGGAATATGAAATATTTCTCCCGCAATTCTAATTTTTATATCTTTCTGAGGACTTTATTAATTAGAATTGTATCGCCATTCGCAACTTTTACCTTTATAGGGTAAGGTGCTTGTTCCCAATGTTCTTCGGAGAATAACATATTTACTAGCTATGCAAAGGCTAGCACTGTATCTACATAACAATGTAAATTGATTAACTTATAACTGAGAAAATTTTAGTTGACCTTTAATATAGATACTATTTGGATTTATACGGTTTCCCATACAATTTTGTTCCAAATCGAATCTAAATTTTCCAAGGAACTTCTTCAATCAAGATTGTGATGAATCCTCGAATTATTTCCATCGATTCAATGATAGTTTCAAAAGTGAATACTTCTGTTTCATTGTCAAAAAATTCTTCGACTGGTTCGAACTCTGGAAATGATTCAAGAACCTCACTTAGAAGTTTTACCTTATTAGGGTAATCTCTTCTATTAGGACATTCATTAGCATAATGTCCTTGCTCATTGCGAGATCCAAAGATTCGCAATTCTTTTTCCTTTAGGACAAAATTTACTCTTGTCTTTAGAATCGTTTTTAGGAATGACTTTCTTTCTAAAGTATTTTCCAGATTTAAATGTTTTTCTTTTCTTTTTCCATTTGTATTTTCTTTTGTATTTTTTCTTAAAATAACTTTTCTTTGGAGTAATACAACCATAAGCTGTAGATTTTTCTTCTATTAATTTATCACAACATTTTTGTTAAAATGTTTTAAACTTTTGCTTACTAGAAAGCTCACAAATTGATGCAATTTCTTTTTGGCAATGCGTCTTTGCAAAACCTAATGAAAACATTTTTACATCGAGTTGCTTGTTTTTCAAATTCTTGTACAACTCTTTCTCCTATAATAGGTAGTTTTTTAATATCTTTGTCTAACTAAAGACGGGTATTCATCTTGAGGAAGTTTATAAAGATTTTTTCATAATCGCAAGTAAAATCATCTAGTAAACAAATGTCACAAAGTATCATGTTTGCTAATCGATTCGGGCAATATCTTGCTCGATTAACTTTTCTGAACAAGTTCGGTTGTTAAGTTAATACCAAGGAATATAGTGTAAAAACTATTAATGACTTCTTCAAAAATCATATTAGAAGTTTTTCCTATTGTTATCCAAGTGGTATTTTTACCATGGGTGAGCAATACCTGTTGTTTTATGCTCCATGAGTAAAAGAAGAGTATTTGGTTCTTCATAAGCATCTGGGCTGGTTTGAATAAAGAAGACTAACATCTCTTGCCCGGGCGCCAATCAAATTTCTTCTTTCGATTCTTTGGTTACACAATCTATATTGAGTGTAGGAATTTGTCCTCCTTTTTATCGGGAGTTTTGCTTTGCACTTTTGGCCAATTTACACCTTCGGTGTTTTTCTCTTTATCTCTTGAAGTAGATGCATCCGCATCTTCTCGCTTTAGGTTGTCTATTCATTCTCAAATTTCTAGAGGTTGATCTAGGTTTTCATCATCACCTTTGGTTTATTGATCATTGTCGGTTTCGTTTCTTTCTTGATTTGAACAAAATATTTTTCTCGTATCACTTTCAAGATTAAAAAGTGTTTTAAGAAAAGGTTTTTCTTCAAATTGTTGTATAATAATACGACTCATCAAAGGTCATTAATTTAACAAGTTCTTGAATTGGTTCAAAACCATTGATTTCTTCTTGTTTGTCAAGAATATGTTCCCAAAAATAGGTTTCAAGTTTTTTGAAAAACTCATTTTTTAGGTTGAAAAGGCCAAGTCAAAACATTTGGGTTTCTGATGAACCTTGCATTACCAACAAAATGATTTGGTGGTGAATATTTAAAACTAACAGTTTTTCAATGGTTTTTTCAATATCTCATTCTTTTATAATAACTAAAGGATCTCTTTTCTTTCGATATCCTCAATTTTATCGAGAGATTTTTGAATAATCTTACCAAAGAACAATCTTAAGATGCTCGGGTTTCAAAAGTTCTTATTTCTTTTCAAAAGATTCAAATTTTTTTCAAGATCTCTAATCTTGATGAGCGTTGTTTCAATCAAGGATTTAATCTCAGGAAGTGTCATAGAGTTACTCGTCCCCAAGAACTCTTTTCATTTTTTCAAAATTCTCAGAATATAAATCTATGCGTTTAGACATAGATTTTAGGAGTTCTCTATTAGAGGGTTCTCCGAATATTTATGATGACTTAACGTTGGTTTGGAACTAATAAGTCATTTTTCTTTAGCTATGTCAATAGCCCGGGAGTTTTCTAAAGGAGTGATTTTTAAAACTTTATTTCTTCAATCTTTCCAATGTCGGAAAATACATCATCAATTTCAATGTATTCTTTTTTCTTATAGTCAATACTGTGATGACTATTGGTTAAAGCATATCCTACAAGATAAGTTATGCTAAAAACCTTATCGCCTTTGTCCATTAAATCTGATCTCTCAAATTTATGTATGAAACTTAAGACTTGATCTAAGTTCTTGGTTGTTAAACTCAATCCGAACTTAGGATAAATCGTGAACATAAATTTGTTGTAAATTAAATTTTCTTGTGCGGCACCTAAAATACAATCTTTTCTATCCCTAATCCGATTATCAATTAAGGCCATTTTTATAGGAGAATTTATCCCTTCTCTAAACTCCGCCTTGATTAGTATTTTAATCGCTCCAAGATGTAAAACACTAATTTTTGTACGAATATCTCTAGGAATCTTTGGCTAATTTATTGTTAATTTCTTCGCGAGTAATTAAAGGTAAATAAACACTACGGATTGTATCGAAATATCAATATGCATTTCTTTACTAGAAATACAATAAAAAATTTCATTTTTCCTTTTCAAAATATTATTCATCATTTTAGGAATAAATTTTGGCAAGTTAAAAACTTGTTCTTTTTCGAGATCTAATCGAGTAAATGCGATCTTTGAAAGTTTTTCTTGTTTAAAGATAATACTAGAGTAAAAACCCTGTATTTTCTTCAAAAATAATTTGTTGATCATCGAAAACTCTCGACTTATCTTCTATTTCCATTAAGATTTTTAATTGCTCAAGATAATCGGTGATGTTATTTATTCTAGTTATATAGATCCGGAGATCTTCAAATATAGCATCATGATCTCTCAATCGAGATCTCAAAATATTTTGTAAAGTTCTTGCTTGTTCAAGCAAATCTAATTTTTCTTCTTTGAGAAGTTCAATTTCTTTCTCAAGAGTTAAAACGGACATGTTTTAAAAAATTATTTAAAACAATTAATTTATTTTAGAACCGTATACACGGCCTCACGATACCAAGTTTTGGCGGAATCATAAATTTTTGAAAAAACAAAAATTATTTTATATTTTGCTAGTTTAAATACTTCGCAATTAATTTTTACAGAATTATGATTTTTGAGAAATTGAGAAATCATTCTATATTTTGCTTTTGCAAATAAAATGGTCTTAATAATTGGTTTGCCCATTTCAAAATAGGTTTGTCAAAATAGAAGAAAAGTGACATGTGTCACTCTTTGTGTGGAGTTAGGCAGTGTCAGGTTTGGTGGCATTTGAACTCAACCTTAGTACAAGGCGATCATTAATTGTTGATTGACTAGAAGAAAAAATGGCATATAGATAAGAAATGCTGTCATCTTCTACACATCATGAATATAAATCAATCTGTTTGACTACTATGGTCGTCTTATTCAATTCTTTCTATGAAATTCTTCCTATACAAAAACAAGTTTATTTTAAGGAGACTTCCCAATTGACTTCTTATCATAGACATTCTTTTTTTTTTTTTTTTTTTTTTTTTGATAATCGGAAGCCGCAGCCGCTACTTCTTCGAAATACAAGACTGGATAAACTCATAGACATTCTTTAACATTGATATGACAAGTTGTCCCAAAAAGTCACAAAAAACTAAAAGAAATGCCCAATTTGGAAATCTGATATCCCACGTAATTAGTTGGCAACGTAAGAGACCAAACGTCACTGATCGATAAGTTGGAGTTGGTATAGATTTGTAATTTTTTTCTAGTTTTCTTTAAAGTTGTTTTCTATTTTAATTTATTGTGATAATTAAACTCTATGATCAGAATTTGCAATTCTTGAGCGCCCTCACCATTTGCCACATTCATCGAAATTATATGAAGCTATATTATGGTCAACCAAAATTTACAATGACGAAAGCAATTTAAAATTATATTGCATGAACATCTATAGTCCAAATTAAAATTGCAAGATTTATTGCAACGAAAAATATTTATTTTCTCTAGATTTGGTTCCCCTCCTTCATAAACTTCCAAAAGACTTTGGTAAAAATGATAACGATAATGCATTCTAATTAAAAGTTTGTGAATTAATACCGGGTCGCAAGATTAACATTTAATAGTTTTGTTTTGTGGCAAGAAAAATAATTCAATTTTTTGTAATGAGTCAATAATTTTTTTAAACCATATTCAATAGTTTTTGGATCAGCACACATATAATTTTTTTTCTACCAACCATATTTTGAACAAATTAATAAATTATTAATCTATCGATTATATAATATCTCGCTAGGTAAATAGATTTGGACAATTAATCCTAAAATTATTAATTTATAGGATTAAATGTATTATGTCAGTACCAACTTTGTCCCCCTACCAAATGACTACACTATTACTCATATAAGAAACAAATGAAAGCTAACAAATCAACAAATGAACAACATAGTAATACCAAATATGTGGCTTGCCTAGAACTTCTTTAAAGAAATATTAAAGAGAACACACTACTTAAAAATCAAAGATTTGAGCGTGTGGGAGAGGTGTCAATCAAGCCGGCCGGTACCGGCCAGACGGGCCAAAGGAAAAATCGGAGCGGTGATCGACCAGAAAATCCATTAGCCCTGGCTCGCGTAGTGCTTTTTATAAGCCAACCGCCATACAATGGCGAGCTGGGAAAATTTGGGGTGGACCGATACACGAAATCGGGATAGGCCAGGATAAAAAACTAATAGAAAAGTCATATAAATTTTAACTAAAAAGAATTTACCTTATTAATTTTTTTTTAAATGGGGGGCCAGCCCGGGGTTGGCCCCCTCCATCTCACATTGGGCCATAGGCCCAACCCTTTTCGAGCCTGGAAATTTTTGGTCCAGTTTGGGCTTATATTTGGGCCGGCCAAATATTGACACGTGTGGGGAAGTTGAAAGACTAATCGATTAATTAATCTTACAATTATGCATTAAGCAAAGTTAACATCCTCAACATACCCTTGAAAATCTATGGAAAATTCATGACGACGACAATTATTACGGATAGTAGAAAAATATATATTGGAGGCAGTTTCCATGCAGTGATGCAAGCAAACAATTACGTAGGAAATAGCAAATAGTGCAAATAATATTATACATTTGTGGACTTCAACGCATTTTTTTTTTTTTTTTTAGTCAAAATGAATATCATTCATTTAAAAAACTTACAACTGATTCAACATCAAATGTGAAACAATTGCAAGTCTACTGGATCATGAGATCTAGAAAGATCTAAAAAAACAAATTTTAAACCTAACAGATCTAAATAATCCATAGATTCATAACTTCGATCGTACTGGACAAAACACGCACCAAAGAACTTGATCTCGTTTTCGCCGCATATCATCGGGTAAAAGCACAATGAGTCTTCCGAAAGCAAATCCACAAATGGGACAAAATATGAACGAAAAATAAGAAAAAGCCACTTATTGGGACAAAAAGTCACCCTGGGACAATGTAAAAACACCAACAGAGAGAGGAAGAAACCAAAAGGCATGAAATCGCCCCTCCCTCCTCAAATCTACACCACCACCCATCCAAGCCAAGAACCACCTCCAAACCGCCATCACCCCTTACAACTGAAAACAACAAAAGGAACATCAAAACCAAAAACAAGAAAGGGAAAAAGAAAAACCTCTCCCCTCTCGATCTCCGCCATCGCCGCCCACCACCGAATCCGCCACTAAGCCATGGCTAGACCGCCGCTGCCCGCTCCACGAGGTCCTCCCAACACCCGGATCTGAACATAAAATTAAGGACCATCCGAATCTAAAATAAGAGACATCAAGGAGCTGAAAAATGGCTTGACCAGCGACTAGACGTCGCTGGCCGTCCAACCATCGCCGGCAAGAGGCTGGTGGGGGAGGTTTTAGGTGGAGGGGGAGAGAGGAGGGGCGGCGTGTATTAGGGTTTTAGGCTCCTGAGAGAGTTTTATTAGAGAGAGAGAGTTTAATCCTGTAAGTGTGCGATATGTTGGGTCAGATGATATCTTCTATTGGACTTCAACGCATTTGGGACTTTGGGTCTTGATTTATTTTTTACTTTTGGGATGAACTATCCTACCTAGTGTAATCCACACATCTTTTGTCGGGGGTAAATGTGAGCTAATTAACAATATTTTAAATTAAAATAAAAACTCGTATCCTTGCAAGTTTACATGTCGTAGGGTTGACAATTCGGATCATTAAATTGTATTTGTATGCGTTTTCGAGTTAATTTTGGGTTATGTTGAGAAATCATCGAAAATTAAATAAAATATTAAGGTAAATTGGTAACATCGTGTTTGGTCGTGTTAGATTTATGTTAGTCATGTTTGTATTCGTATTTTTTCAATAACTTGAAGTTAAGTTTGTCGTGTTAGAGATCACGCTTGCCCAGCAGCAAGTTGCAATAGCTCATCCCTAGGAATTCAACTATCTTTTCAGATTTGATTTTTAATTCGGACTTTCTATTGCAGTACGGGTTTTATGAGAATTTTATAGATACAGTTCATTTGATTAATGTTATATGTATCTAAAAAAATTATATTTCTGAGTTTATATGATTCGTGTTAATTAAATGCATATTTTAAAAACTACATATTTTATATTTTTGACGTTATAAATTTATAATAGTAATATGAAATAAAATATTAAATTAAAATAGAGAGTTGGGATTAAAATTTCTAATACTACTTTTGACGTACCCATCACCAATTCAATATTGAGAAATGACCCATACCAACCAGGTGGCAGGAGTTCAAACCCTGCTCCATCAAAAATGTTCCCCAAGACATATGGTGAAAATTTGGTGAGAACTCATACTGAATAGATCAACTATTATTAGATTTGGGGAGTCGAACATAATTGTTCTGATTTGGTGGGAACTCATACTGAAGATTTGGATCACCTATTGTTAGATATGGGGGTCGAACATAATTGTTCTCTTTACCTGAAGAATCTACGGGTCAGACGTCAATAACCCTACCATAACTTGTTTGGTTAGTGCGTGCATATCCCTCGGTTTACATTGGTAGGTATAAAAAAAAAAAAGAACTTTTAATAGGATTATAGTTGGATCTTCCATCTCTGCCCTTCTCTAAAGAAATATTGAACCTTGTCTACATTGGTTTTGCACTTCTGCCTCTGAATTCTCATCACAAAAGTCTTTTTAGTCCTTCTAGAGACTTATAGTTGGACTTAACTGTATGAATGAAGCAAACATGTTTAGGTCCGTCCATAGTTAATATTATTAGGTAAGGGGGTGTTTGGTTGAGCTTATAAACTTTTCCAAACATTTTATAAAATGTTTTTTTTTTCTTTCAAAATAATATCTTATTTCAACAACATTATTTAATTTTGCCTTTAATCCAGATTCTTAAAATGAGACCTAACATCCTATAATAAGCTCTAAAAATTATCTAATAAGATATAGGGGCTTATAAGATCTTTTAAATAAGTTTAGCCAAACACCCTCTAAGCCGTAAAATTGCTCATCGTCCTAATTGTCCGAGCTCATGATCAAGTACCACATTTGGTATGCGTTACATCTAGGTCCATACTTGATAGTTTCAATCCTTTATTTCAAATTGTGTTTTATTTCTCATTCCAAATATTATCAATATACTTGAACTTAGAACATGAGATAAAATATTTTTGAAATAACAAAACTTATATGCACAGTTAAATCAATGCATGAAGCCCATATATACATCACCATTAGAGATGGTAAAATTGGTCGACCCATTGAATACATGACGCCTGGAAGATACACCATCATTAGAGTTGGTAAAATTGCCTCGGCCCAATGGGTCAGCCCGCATATACGGCTGGACTGGACTTCATTTTTAGAGCCCACCTACTTTGGTCCTCCCAAACGGATGAATGGTCTAACTGAAAATACACGTGTTGGGTAGGATGGACAACAAGAAATATGGTATGGTGAAATTTTAGACCGATTCGACATGACTTTATTACTTGGCCCCTTGGGCTCGAATCGGACTGATCCAGCCCAACCCATTGCTGTCTCTATTCATCGTGGCTGAAAATGTTGGGTCGGGTCATTATGACCCAATAAGGACCACGCTTGTTATTTGGGCTTCTAAATGTCCATTGTCAGTGGGCTAGATGACGGCACATAATTTTCTCCATATGTTTCGAACCCAACTACCCAAGCCTCATGAAACCCCTCACTATGCTCCATCTTCCTCGGCTGTGGCTGGCAGAAATCGACGGCGCCGATCAGCTGCTGGAAGTACTTACGCGCCGCGTCCTCCTTCAATCGGCCGCCACGCGCCACCTTGGAGAAGAGCGCGCCGCCGCGGACGTACTCCATGACGACGAAGATTTTGGATCTCGTGGCCATGACTTCTTTCAGCTCGACGATGTTCGGGTGGCGCACGAGGCGCATGATAGCGATCTCCCGCTTGATCTGCTCCATCATTTTCCGGTTTGTGATGACTTCGTCTTTTTTGATGACCTTAATTGCCACGCATTCGTTCGTCCCCAAATTTCTGCCATGGTAGACCTTGGCAAAATTGCCCTTGCCTAGTAACCTCCCCATTTCATATTTGCCCAATAATATTTTCTCTGTCTCCCCCATTGATTGGAAATTATGTAACAATCAATTTGTTTCGAAAATTAAAATTAATTCAACAATATCAAACATGTTATGATATAATGGATGAACTTTAGCAACATTATAATTAGTGAACAAGCCAAGAATTTGGTGCAGGGGGCCCAACTAACATTAATATAAAATAAAATACAATACATCTGTGAAAATGAGAGAAAGCATAACAAAGGAGAGCAAACGTATGACAGCATTTTTACTGATCAATAATGGAGAATTCTATTGTACAACTTTCTACTAATCATCACCTATATATATACATGTCAGCAAAAGAGAATAAAAATCTGTAAATGGAATAAAAGTGTACAAAAGAATGTTATCTGAATGTAACAGTTTTTGCTACAGTACTTTTCCTATACTATTTGTACAATTCTTTTGTCATTTTCTTCATTTGCAATGCCTACTCTTGTTATTTGCTGTTTGGTCCCTTCACTTTGGATATTTATTTTCTGAGACTCCCCCTCAAGATGTGCATATATGTTCAATATGCCCATCTTGGACAATAAGAATTCAAATCATCGCATTTAATCCTTTGGTGAACAAGTCCGCCAGTTGATATTTAGATGGCATATGTCTATCTGGACTTTCCTTCCAACACCTTTTGTCTTACGAAAAATGGCAATCTATCTCCACATGTTTTGTTCGTTCATGAAAACCTGGATTCTTGGTGAGATAAATGGTTGATTGATTATCACAATATAGTGTAGTAGGTTCATGAATCTTTATTTGAAAGTGCAAAGTAAGTATGTTATCCATGTCATTTCACAACATGTCCGAGCTAGAGCTCTGACTCGGCTTGATTGAGGATCTTGAAATTGTGGCTTGTTTTTTTGTCCTCCAACCGGATTAAAGAATCTCCTAAGAAAATACAATGATAGCCGATTGTTGATCTTCTTTTTTAGGACAAAAGCCCAATCGGAGAATCACTATAAGCTTTGAGAGTCAAATCGAGAATGAGATGAATAGAAAATTCCTTGTCTATAGTTCCTTTCGGATATTTAAGGATCCCATAGCCGAGTGCGGATGAATGGATTCGGTTTATCCATGAATCGCTCGATATATGTTCACTGCATAAGTGATGTCTGGCCTTGTGATAGACAAATAAATCAACTTTCCAACTAGTCTTCTATAACTAGTAACATCTTTGACTAGATTAAGTGATGAATGACTCAATTTATGATTTTGTTCTATAGGTGTTCTAGTTGCTTTACAACCCAACATACGTATGTATCATTAAGAATGTCAGTGTATTTCCTTTGATTCGGTGAATGCCATTCTTTGATCTCGGCAATTTCAATTCAAGGAAGAACTTGACTTCTCCTAAATCTCGACTTTGAATTGTGAATGAAGAAAGTTTTTGATGGAATGAATAGCTTCAAGATTGCTACTTCCTATTAAGATATCATCTACATATACAAGAAGTGCAAGGAAACCAGTGTGATCTTCTTTGGTAAATAATGAATAATATGATAATGGTTGCTTAAAGCATGTATCAAGTAAAGTTTTGGTAAACTTAGAATTCCATTGCCTTGATGCTTGCTTTAAACCATACAAAGATTTGTTAAGCTTACATACTAAGGATTTTACGAGACTCTAAGAATAGGAAGACCGGGGGCAAGGTCATATAGATTTCTTCATCAAGATCTCCATTAAGAAAGGCATTATGAACATCAAGCTGATGAAGATGCCAATCTTGAATCGATGCCAAAGCAAAGAATAATCTGACAGTAGTAATCTTGACAACAGGACTGAAGGTTTCCTGATAATCAAAGCCCTCTTGTTGTGTATACCCTTTTGCAACTAGACGAGCTTTGTGTTTATCAATGGTGCCATCAGCCTTGAGTTTAGTTTTAAAAACATATTTACAACCAATTGGCCTTTTATCAGATGGTAATGGTACTATATTCCAAGTGCCATTAGCTTCAAGGGCCTGAAGTTCCTCATTGATAGCAGATTGCCAATGAGGAAATTGAATAGCCTCATGATAATGTTGAGGCTCTGAAATGGTGGACAAGGAGATGGAATAAGCCTTGTATGATGGTGATAAATTATTGTAAGTAAGATAATGATGAAGGGGATGATTAGTTGAGGGGATGACGAGAATTACAATAATAATCTTGTAAATAAAGCGGGAGGTTTGCGGTCCTAATGGGTCTAGTAGAAATAGGTGAATTTTGAGTTTGAGAGGAATCGTTAGAATCACCAGGAGTAGAAGAATTAGGGACAGTGTTTGTTTGTTCTGAAGAAGGAGAAGAATGATCAGGGAAATTGCAATGATCATCTCCAGGATGGTGATGAAATATGACCGGGGAAGCGGTGGGTGGTGTAGAAATGAGCAGTCATTCATAGAATTAGGAAGAGGCAAATTGCACTCCTCGGATGATGGAGATTGATTTGAAAGGAAAGGAAAATTCATTAAACTAGACATCCCTTGAAACAAAAGAGGTTCTAGTTTCTAAATGAATACTTTGTAACCTTTGATCCCATTTGGATATCCCAAAAAATGCACTTTTGAGCTCGAGGTTCAAACTTGGTTTTATGTGGTTTGTTATTAGAGGCATAACAAAGACATCCAAAAATTCTCAAATGAGCATAAGAAGGTGTGGTGTGAAATAAGACTTCAAATGGTGTCTTATTTTTTAAGAGAGGTGTGGGGGTGCGATTAATGAGATATGTGGCTGTGAGAATGGCATCACCCCAAAAACGGGTAGGCAAAGATGCTTGGAACATTAATGCCCGAGCCACATTAAGCAAATGTTGGTGCTTACGTTCAACCACACCATTTTGTTGTGGTGTGTAAGGGCAAGTCCTTTGATGACTGATGCCTTGAGACTCATAAAAGGAGGGCATGTGAAATTCTAAGCCATTATCACTTGAATGGTTTTGATGTTAATATTAAACTGATTTGAGATGAGATAAAAAAACTTTTGCAAAATTGCTTGTGTTTCAGATTTGTGTTTCATTAGATAAGTCCAGGTAATTCGACTGAAATCATCAACTATTCTGAGAAAATAATGATGCCCATTGATCGAAGGTGTTGCATAGGG
Source organism: Rehmannia glutinosa (assembly GCA_016081115.2). NCBI lineage: Eukaryota > Viridiplantae > Streptophyta > Magnoliopsida > Lamiales > Orobanchaceae > Rehmannia > Rehmannia glutinosa. Next base: position 26,063 of record JABTTQ020003480.1, read on the forward strand.
CCCCCAAACATCGCAATGAATAAGGGAAAAAGAAAACTCAGTTTCTTGTAAATGAATTGGAAAAGGTCTTCTTTTTTGTTTTGCTAAATGACATACGCTACAATCATCTATTACATGAGAACTGAATTTAGAGCCTATGCTATCAATCAGCTTCAGTCGTTAGGTAGAGAGATGACCAAGTCTTCTATGCCATAAGCTAGCTTCTGGAGCTTTTGATTGAATTGAAGAAACAAGGGTATGCAAAATAGGATGGGCAGCAGCCTTCTTGTGAAACTGAAAAATGTATAGTCCTTGAATTGCCTTAGCATGTCCAATCATCATCCCGGAAGAAGGATCCTGGATAGAGCATTGATCATTAGAGAAGGTGAGGATCAGTGATGAATTGAGAGTCAATTTGTTGACAGATAACAAGTTAAATTTGAACTGAGGTACACACAATACATCAGTGAGGGTGATAGTATCTGATAATTTTACTATCCCTTTAAAGGTCACATTAACTTGATCTCCATTAGGTAAATGCACTGTGGTTTTAATAGGGATAGGTGGAGATGTAAATAAGGAAGAACAACAAACAATATGATCAGAGGCTCCTGTATCAATGATCCAGGAAAATTTAGATTTGAACTGAGAATTTAGAGTGATATTACCTGCCATATTGGAAAAGTGTGAGGTATTGGAGGGGTTGTCTGGTGCTGGTGATGGTTGTGAGACCTCCATAGGGTCTCCATTTAGCAGGGTCATCAGTTTCTGGACTTGCTCTTGAGTGAAGGAGAAGAGTTTTGTTTTATCCGAAGAAACATTTGGAATTTACGGAGGAGGGATACAATGGGTGAGTGATTTTGCCCAATCCCTTTAAAGAAAGATTCTTGCCTTTAGTGAACTTGAAGTTGGGAGGAAATCCAATGAGCCTAAAACACTTGTCTATGCTATGTCCAGGTTTGCCACAGTGTTGGCAAATGATGTCCAGTTTAAATTTCTTTTTGGATGGATGAGCACCAATGCCCAGAGAGTGAACTTTCACTTGAGGGCATGAATGAGAGTCCGGCCTCTCTCTGTCTTTCCTCTTGGAGAAGCATAGCATACACAAAGTGTCTAAGGATGGGATTGGGTTCATAAGCAATATTTGTCCCCTTGTCTTTATCATAAGTCTCATTGAGACCCATTAAATTTGAAAGTATAGTCGAGACAATTGGATTTCACCCACTGATTTTATAGCTTGGCGGTGCACCGACCACACTACTGATGAGAATAGGCATGTAGTTTATGAGCTCTTCCCGAGATAGTATTAAGGAAGTGAAGTAATCGATATGGAGGAGGATCCTGGGAAGGCTGCACTAAGTTGGTATTGAAGGCCGATAGATCCTAACACTATCGGGTTGAGAATATCCGAGTTTGAGTGTATCCCAAACATCTTTGGGTGAATTCATGTAGATAATAGAAGATGCAATTTCTTTTGTAATCGAGTTGATTAGCCATGTGAGGATCGATTATTGCACCTCAACCAAGGAATGTAAAGGGGATCATCAAGTCGTCGGGGTAGGGATAGTACCATCAAGAAAACATTGTTTATTTTTTTGAGAGATCTTTGAGTGAAAAGCCCTCGCTCCATCTTTGTGTAATTAGTGCCATCCGAGGAGGCCTAATTTCTATAGTGTGAGAATTATCTGAGGGAGGCAAGAAGAAAGGTTTGTTGGGATCCTCAGTTGGAAAAGGAGAACGATTAGCAGTGGCCTGAGTAATTTGAGCAGCTACCTCTTGAATGGATTCATTGTCAGACATGATGAATGATGTAGTGATAGCAGAGAATGGTTGAAACAGATATGAAGAATGCTAAAGAAATGAGTGATAGTGATGAATTTCGATTGAGTGTTTGCGGGGAAGCAAAAACATCGATTGAGTGTTTGCATGAAGCAAAAAACAGCAAAAAAGAAGAAAATAGTCTAGCTCTTGATACCATGTGAAAATGAGAGAAAGCATAACAAAGGAGAGCAAACGTATGACAGCATTTTTACTGATCAATAATGGAGAATTCTGTTGTACAACTTTCTACTAATCATCACCTATATATATACATGTCAAAGAAAAGAGAATAAAAATCAGTAAATGGAATAAAAGTGTACGGAAGAATGTTATCCGAATGTAACAGCTTTTTACAAGATCTTTTCCTATACTATTTGTACAATTCTTTTGTCATTTTCTTCATTTGCAATGCCTTCTCTTGTTATTTGATGTTTGGTCCCTTCACTTTGGATATTTATTTTCTGAGAACATCAACTCTAAAAATAAAAGTATTAAAAAATAGATAACAAAAATTCAATTACATCAATATATTATAACATTTCTCTTCTTTTTTTTCATATTTTGAAATAGTTGTGATAGGCCCTTAAGGCCAAGGCCCTAACTCCACCACAAAAGCTAGCTCATGAGTGGAGGTTTGACCCCAACTTTAAGTACCAATCCACAATTGCTTGTGGATCCGATGTGGGATCGTATCATTGTCGTCCCCTTTACAAGCCGGACGTCCGCGGACGACTCTCACTCCGGACTCTTCGCGGCACCAGGTAGCCCTTTTCCCCTCGACGGCTTCACTCCGGACCTTATCAAGCACCAGTAGCCCTTTTCAGCCGACCTAGCTCTCAATGAAAGCACCAATGATAGCCCTTAAGGCCATGCCCTAACTCCACCACAAAAGCTAGCTCATGAGTGGAGGTTTGACCCCAACTTTAAGTACCAATCCACAATTGCTTGTGGATCCGATGTGGGATCGTATCAAGTTGCATAATAGCTTCATTGCTAATATTTCAAAATACATTTTTTTCAATATATGTTACAAAACAATCATTCAATAACTCATCAACAATGTTTAATTCTTTAAGCCTCTTTTTGGATTAACCATTGAGTTTGTTTGGATAAAGACATTATATAATGAACTTCAAATCTTTGGCAGCTATTTTTGGAGTCAGTTTGGAAGATTTTAAATTCATTTTGGATGGAATAATTTTAAATCCTTCATCCAAATGTAATCTTATGGAAATTTAATAATGGACCCTAAATCATTCCAAAAGAGACAAATAGAGATACAAGAGAATAATGTCAAAATTCAGGTTCAAGTTTATGGTGGATCAAAAGAAAATATATAAAATATTGAGAAAGGAGGATAAATAATAGACCCAAAGATTTTTCAAGATTCACAAATGGGAAAGGGAAAGAAAAATACCCAAAACCTTCCTATTTTATGTATCTTAGTATTTTTTAAAATTAATAAACTGAAATTACTAAAATATCCTTATATTTTTTTCAAAATTCCAGAGGGGCCCAGTGCCCCCTTGGCCCTTGTGTGGCCTCGTCTCTGATTATAATGGAGTTGTTTGACTTTATTAACTCTATTCACTTGGATGTTTATAATTCACTAGTGTAGTGGTTGTAAACTTTTGATTGAATTTATAAAGTAGAATGTCACAGACAATATATCCATGTATTTTATGATGTAAATATACATAGATAATAATAAAAGATAAAATAAAAAATTGAATTAAATGTGTGCATCTGTCCTCATAAATTCATGGAGGATAATTTAGTCATTTCAGAAATATGAGACTGGTAGGCAGGCATGTGCCACCGTCAACTCTCTCAGAGTGCAATAACATGAGATAAACTTCGAGAATCAATGCTTATATATAAATGTTATTTTGTCCTCTTTTATTTACTACCAAAACAAATTTCATTTAATCTCCCACCACCTACCAAACATTTAATTACGCAGAAGAAGCAGAGAAGAACAAAAATGGAGGACAGCACATCAGAGAAAATTAAGGTGACAAAAATTGTTGGAGAACCATTACTTCTTCATAATCATCCATGCAATTATTTTCAACAATTCATACGGGCTGTACTCAAGTGTCTAGGTTTCCAATCTGACGACCCTCAAAATTCTTCTTCAAACATTGACGGTGGTGAGGATACCATTAACCAAGGCTCCTCTTCATCCGTAGATCCTCCGCCGTCGTCCACGGCAGACCCACCGGCGGCGCTGGCGAGTATTGGGAGGACGCCACCTAGGCCTCGCGTAAGTGGGGGGAGAGGCCCTCAGACTAACGCCACTCCCACTACTTAAAATATTTTCAGTGCTGTTTTAATTTCTTGTAATTTTTTGTGGATTGTATGCTTTGGTGATGTAGTGTTTAATCTCTCTCTCTCTCCATACACAAACTTCTAGACTGGGGTTTGGAAGGTCATATTTGTTTTTCTCTCTTTGTTCTTTAATATGTGTCTACACACACATTCATATATATAGGGATAATTACAAAAAGTACACTTGAGATTATAAAAAAACCGGTTAATTTTTAAAATTACAAAAAGTATCCCTAAGGTTTGATTTAGTGTCAAAATTAAGGAGCTAACTATAATTTTTTATAAATGTGAGGGGGTATTTTGAAATATTTTTACTTATGAAGGGGTTAATGTTAGACACAATAAAACCTCACTTTTTGTAATTTTAAAAATTAACTGGTTTTTTTTGTAATTAGGTCAAACCTCAAGAGTACTTTTTGTAATTATCCCTATATATATATATATATATATATATATATATGAAGTAGGTATATATTTATCAGTCAAGAAGTTTGTGTATGGAAGGTCATATTTGTTTTCTCTGTGTGTTCTTTAATATGTGTCTACACACACATTCATATATATATATATATATATATATATATGAAGTAGGTATATATTTATCTGTTTATGAATGTTCATTATAGTGTGGCGAACGTGATCCAACGGGCGGTATTAGGTGGTCGGATATCTTTGAAGTTTGATACTGAGCTGTGTTAAGGTCCATTCCCTTGTATTTTGGATGATGTATTAACTTGTTTTCTTCTGACAAAGTATGTATGTGGAATGCTTGTAGACTTGGTTATTTTCTTTATTAACATGCTTCTCTTTTGTTATAGGGATAATTACAAAAACACCCCTGATTTTCGGGCTAATTACAAAAAAAAACCCAGATTTTTTTCAAAATTGCAGAGGTCCCCTTCGGTTTGATTTTATCTTACATTTACATTCTCATAAGCAAAAAATATTTCAAAATTCCATCTATATTTATAAAAACATTACAATGACCCCTTTTAAATTTAAGGCAAAATCAAACTACAGGGGGCTTTTTTTAATTTTGAAACACCACTGAGTATTTTTGTAATTAACTCAAACCTCATGGGGATTTTTGTAATTATCCCTTTGTTATATATCCATTCTGATTGTGAGCATGTTCTTTTTCATGCAAAAAAAAAATCTGCATTTTGTTGGAAGTAAGCCAGATCCAAGATTGCCTTTCCATTATTTCTCATTTTCTCCACTAAATTCCTTGATCCAAACATAGCACATAACCAAAAGGAATAATTACGAAAACGCCCTTGAGGTTTGGGTTAATTACAAAAAATCAAGACATATTTCAAAATTACAAAAAAAAATCCTTCAGGTTTCGTTTTATCTTAAATTTTTGGGGGGCAACTGTAATATTTTTGTAAATGTCAGGGTTTTTATAAAATGTTTTCGAAAATACTGGGAAAAATATAAGACGGAATCAAGGTTTTTTTGTAATTTTCCAAGTACACTGGGTTTTTTTGTAATTAGCCCAAACCTTAGGCTGTTTTTGTAATTATCCCTATACATTTCAAAATTTTGCTGCAAGAGGACACCTATTTGTTACCAAAAATTAAAAATTAAATAGTTTTTTCCTTATATTTAAAAAAAAAAAGTAACAAAAAACATCAAATAGTGGCTATAAAGAAAAAATAAATATAAAAATCGGTGCTTTCATGTTATTTATGTTAGAGTAATTTAATGTTATGTTATTATTGTTATTTATTTGTATTGTTAAGGGTAGTTTAGTCTTTTAATAATTTGTAACCTAGCACTATTTAGAGGAGTCTTCATCCTCATTTGTGTAGTTGTCTTTTCTCTCTTCATTTGTAAGAAACACAAATTCTCTCTCAATTACAATGAATGCATCAATTGTTCTATCATGGCATCAGAGCCAAATTTAATCCCATACACGACGTTCGCGGATCCAACTCGGGGGGTTGCGGGGGGCGCGCCCATGTTTCGGGGTTCGGGCAAAGCCCCAAGAATTTTTTTTTCCCAGTTCGTAGTTTTAGTAGATCGGAGCAGATCGGAGTAGATCAGAGTAGTTGCTAAAGTAGATCGGAGCAGATCGGAGCATTTCGTTCAGTATATCGGAATAGATCGAAGCAGATCGGAGCATTTGCAATATTCATTGTTTTGATGTTTGGGTAATCTTCCTTACTACTATTTTCTGTCGAATATTTCAAGTTCGAATGCATTTCGTTTGTTTGGGTTTGGCTTTGTTTTGTTGGTTATTTGGTTGAGCTTATTTGTTGGTTGTGTAATATGGCTTAAAGAAAAGGATGATTCGTTGCAATCTATTGGTGTTCGATTGGATGGGAAAAATTATACATATTGGAGTTATGTGAAAAAAAAAAATTTTGAGGGAAAACGATGTGGAGTATTGTAAATGGGACTCAATCTAAACCTAAGAGTGAGAATAATGACAAAATATCTTGAACAATTGGAGGCTTGGGAGGTTAATAATTCTAAGATTATTACATGGATTAATAATTCGTTGAGAGTTCGATTGGTATGCAATTGGCAAAATATGAAACGGCAAGAGAAGTTTGGGAGCACTTAGAACGATTGTACACACAATCAAATTTTGCTAAACAATATCGATTAGAAATGGACATTCGAACTCTTCAAAAAGACATGACTATCCAGGAATTTTATTCGGCAATGACTAACTAATTTGGGACCAATTAGCTTTGAGAATCAGCAGAGCTTAGTGCATTTGCTCATTATATTGCCCGACGTAATGAACAACGGTTGGTTCGATTTCTTATGGCTCTTCGTGATGATTTTGAGTCATTGCGTGGAAATATTTTGCATCGTAGTCCTCTTCCAACATTTGTTGATTCTGTGGTCAATGAATTAATTCTTCGATGAAACACGTCACAAGTCTGCATCGATAAAGGGGATCCTTCCCACACCCGCCCATCTGTCTTTCTTGTTCCAAATCGCCCATTCCAAAAGTATTCGAATAAGCCAAATCCCAAGGTGTTGCTCCGGATGAATGTAGCTTTTGTAGAACTCAGGGACATTGGAAGGCTCAATGCCGAAGTTGATGGGTCGACCCGACCCCCCGCGTGCTCCTCCGCACCCTCGTCTTCTCAACGTGGTCCTAGCACCACCTCCACCGCATAATCGCGCAGCTTGTACCACCATCCGACTCTTTCAAAACCGAGTTGCTTCACCGTCTACTACTACTATCTGCAGATTCTCTCTCTGGCGATTCGAAATTTCTTAGCCTTCAACCACATGCTATGTCCGCCGCAGTTTGTCACTCCGAGCTTCTCGGGTATATCTTCATCTATTTGGTTATTAGACTCGGGAGCTTCTTATCATATGTCCCCTAATGCGAGAATCATTTATTTCTATTTCTCCTTCAAACTCCACGTCTGTTACATTCATTGCGATGGCACACCTATGCCCTTAGCGGTGTTGGTTCTGATGACTCTACGCATGTGTCTCTACCTAGTGTTTATCATATTCCCGACTTACTTTAAATCTTGTTTCATTGGTAAACTATGTGATTCTGGTTATTCGTGACTTTTTTCCGATTCTTGTCATGTGCGGGATCCTCACTCCCCCAGGCCGATTGGGACAGCCGTAGGAGTGGAGGGTTGTATGTTTTGGATGAACCGTGTACGGATGTCGCAGCCTTCTACTATTGATTTGTCTTCTTTTCGTTTGGGTCCATCTTCGCCTAATTTTTATTTATGGCATTCTCGTTTGGGTCATGTATCTTTTTCTCGCTTAAAGTACTTAGCATCCATTTGGATTGTTAGGAAATTTGAAAAGTCATGATATTTCTGGTTGTAGTGGTTGTAAACTTGCTAAGTTTTCTGCATTGCCTTTTAGTAAAAGCTTCTCCATTTCAGCTGCACCATTCGATTTGATTCATTCTGATGTTTGGGGACCTTCTCCAATTGCCACAAAAGGAGGGTCCCGATACTATGTTTCTTTCATTGATGACCATACACGCTATTGTTGGGTTTATATGATGAAACGTCGTTCTGATTTCTTGGGAATTTATACCTCTTTTCGAGCTCTTGTCAAACGCAAAGATTCTCTTTGTTATAAAGTGTTTCAGTGTGATTTGGGTGGGGAATATACATCTAATAATTTTCGTGAATTGCTTGCTTTAGATGGAACTATATATCAAACTTCTTGTACTGATACGCCTGAACAAAATGGTGTTGCTGAAAGAAAACATAGACATATCATTGAAAATGCCCGTTCTCTTTTATTATCTCGTCGTCCTAGTGAATTTACGGGGGAAGTCATTCTTCTGGTGTTTATTCAATCAACAGGATCCCAACCGCTCATAACTCGAGTGTGTCACCATTTGAGAAATTACTTGGTTATGCTCCCGATTACTCTTTCTTACAGTATTTGGTTCTACATGTTTTGTTCTTCGTCCTCACGTTGAACGTAGTAAATTGTCTTTTCGTTCGCTATGTGTGTTTTCTTAGCTATGGGGATGGTCAAAAGGGGTATCGTTGTTATGATCCTGTTGCACAAAAAATTATATGTGTCACGTCATGTTTTCTTTCTTGAGCATATTCCTCTTTTCACCATTCCATCTAGCTCTCACAATGTGTCTAAACCGATCTTCTCCATATTGATCCTTTTCTTTGGTGATATTGATGATTTTTTCAGCAGATCGTCTTGTACCGATGATTCAACTTATACTCTTGCTCCTTCTCCTCCTACGACTATCTCTCCGTCTCCCGAGATTGTGGATCCTACGCCCGCTATCCTTCACGGGTTCGTAAGTCTACTCAATTACCGATTTTGTCTATTCTTCTTATTCACCATCTTTTACATCATTTTTGTCATCTATTCACAATCTCTCCGAGCCAACTTACAAAGAGCGACTCTTGATCCTCTTTGGCAAAAAGCTATGGTCGAAGAATTGTCTCCGCTTTGTCAAAAATGTAAACTTGGGATTTGGTACCTCTACCACAAGGTAAAAATGCAATTGGTTCTCGTTGGGTATTTAAAATTAAAACAAAGTCGATGGTTCTCTTGAGCGGTATAAGGCACGATTGGTTGCTAAAGGATTCTCTCAACAATATGGTTTGGATTATGAGGAAACTTTTGCTCTGTTGCAAAGATGACTACAATTCGTACACTTATTGCCATTTGCATCTTCTCGAAAATGGCATATATCCCGGATGGATGTTAAAAATGCATTCTTGAATGGAATTCTTCAAGAAGAGGTTTATATGGTTCCACCCGGCGTGGCCCATAATCCAGAGAGGTTTGTAAACTTAAGAAAGCTTTGTATGGTCTCAAACAGCACCTCGTGCTTGGTTTGAGAAGTTCTCGATTGCCCTTATTTCTCTTGGATTTCATCGGAGTGATCACGATTTCGCTCTCTTTGTCAAGAACTCTTTTGCCGGTATTATTGTGCTCTCCTTATATGTTGATGATATGATTATCACGGGTAGTGATGTTGATGGGATTGCACTGCTCAAGTCAAAATTGTCCTCTCTTTTTGAAATGAAAGACTTGGGTTCTCTTCGATATTTTTTAGGTATTGAGGTCAGTTGGTCACCTAAAGGTTATCTTCTCTCACAGTCCAAGTATACAACTGATATTCTTGAGCGGGCTCGCATCACCGACACTAGATGTTGATTCTCCCATTGAAGTTAATGTTGATATTCTTCTCGATGGCACACTTTTGGCCGATCCTACTTTGTATCGTACCATTGTTGGCAGCTTGGTTTATCTCACTATTACACGCCCAGATATTGCTTATGCTGTTCACATTGTTAGTCAATTTGTTACTTCTCCTACGACTGTTCACTGGGCTGCTGTTCTTCGTATCTTACGATACCTTAGAGGCACCATATTTGAGTCTCTTATTTTCGTCTACTTCTCTTTGGAGTTACGTGATTTCTCGATCTTTGATTGGGCTAGTAATCCAGGAGATCGTAAATCTACTACAGATTTTGTGTTTTCCTGGGGATTCTCTTATCTCGTGGAAGAGCAAGAAACAATTTGTTGTCTCTCGTTCTTCTACCGAAGCCGAGTCCGAGCTATGGCTTCTACTACCACGAGAGATTGTTTGGTTACGATGGTTACTGGCCGATATGGGTGTTTTTCTTCGTCATCCCACTCCTATGTACTGCTCGCGATAATAGGAGCGCCATTCAAATTGCCCACAATTCGGTATTTCATGAAAGGACAAAACATATTGAAATTGATTGTCATCTCACTCGTCACCATCTTGAGATGGTACTATTATTACTTTGCCGTCGTTACATCCTCATCCCAAATTGCGACTTCTTCACCAAAGCACATCCGCTTTCTCGTTTTCATTTTTGGTTGGCAAACTCTCGATGCTCCTTGCGGCCGCATCTTGAGTTTGTGGGGGATGTTAGAGTAATTTAATGTTATGTTATTATTGTTAAGGGTAGTTTAGTCTTTTAATAATTTGTAACCTAAAGATTATTTAGATGAGTCTTCATCCTCATTTGTGTAGTTGTCTTTTCTCTCTTCATTTGTAAAAACACAAATTCTCTCTCAATTACAATGAATGCATCAATTGTTCTATCAAACAAGATCAATACACATTTGATGTCTATAAACTCCATTTCGATTGTATTATGTACGGATCATGCTAACCACTAATCCTCAATCAAAGTATATGAAACAAAAAAAAATGTAAAACGAAAACAAGATTCGAAATTAACATATGTGACCCTAATTAGGGTATCGATTAAGAAACTCAAATTAATAAATAAAAAAATAAACTTCATTTGTTAGATCATTTCTTCACCACCAATTTGATCATAGCACTCAAAATTACTTTCCCCTTGCCATGTCCAAACAATGTCCTTCAATGCCTGGGTCTAATATCCTCTTCACGAAACTTAATATACTCCAACGTGTCACCGGGAAAATTTCGAAAGCTCCACCACGGTAACCTCCGACGCCACCTTGAACACCCTCGCGGTGGCCGACAGCGCCCTTTTACCGCCTCGGTGGACCCCAACAACCTCAATTTGAAATCCTTCATCCTAGCAACCTTAAATCCGAACATTTTCCCCACCATCTCGATTTTCCCCAATGTTGCCCTAGCCGAACACCTAGACGTGAATGTGGAGCCCGCCTTCCTTTGGTCTTGAACATGCTCGACGGTCAAACCCTATCGACATGGATGAAATGAATTGAAAAGCATTCAAAGGAGTCGGGAAGCGGGGAGATTTTTAACGACTTCATGTATGAATTTCTCATCCTCGTCAATTTTTTGAAAATCGATTCTTGGATTGAGAATGCATTTGGTCTTTTAAAACCCTTTCTAAACCACGCGACCCGCATTATACCGGAATGGAGATCCGTTTACCCGGATTCGAAATTAGTAATTTAGAAATTAAACGCTTTGATTCGTTAGAAAACCATTGGGGAAATTCATATTCGGCCCTAAAAATCTTTTTACACATTGCGATTAAATTTTCATCCTGAAAAGGAAGAAACCCTGCCAATAGAACATACAAAACGACGCCGCACGACCAAATGTCCGCCTTAGCGCCGTCGTATCCCTTCATCCTCAAAACCTCCGGCGCGATATACGCCGGCGTGCCGCACTGAGTGTGGAAAAGCCCGTCGTTGCTGAGATTCTCGTACAGAGCCGATAATCCGAAATCGGAGATTTTCAGATCCCCATTCTCGTCGAGGAGGAGATTCTCCGGTTTCAGATCTCGGTGGAAAACGCCTCGGCTGTGGCAGAAATCGACGGCGCTGATCAGCTGCTGGAAGTACTTACGCGCCGCGTCCTCCTTCAATCGGCCGCCACGCGCCACCTTAGAGAAGAGCGCGCCGCCGCGGACGTACTCCATGACGACGAAGATTTTGGATCTCGTGGCCATGACTTCCTTCAGCTCGACGATGTTCGGGTGGCGCACGAGGCGCATGATAGAGATCTCCCGCTTGATCTGCTCCATCATTTTCTGGTTTGTAATCACTTCGTCTTTTTTGATGACCTTAATCGCCACGCATTCGTTCGTCCCCAAATTTCTGCCATGGTAGACCTTGGCGAAATTGCCCTTGCCTAGTAACCTCCCCATTTCATATTTGCCCAATAATATCTTCTTTGTCTCCCCCATTGATTGGAAATTATAGTTTCAAAAATTAAAATTATTCAACAATATCAAACAAATTGTATAATGTTTGATACTGGAAAAAAATGGGATTTGAGCAAATATGAATTGGGGTGGGCTATTTTTTGATTAAACAAAAAAATGGGGAATGAATGAATGAATGAAAATAAGGAATATGAATGTCAAATTAATGTAGGATGTGAAACATATATATAAGATGTTGCACAAAAATAAATTAGTATAAATAATATTATCTGCATTTTTTAGTTTGGATTAGGAGTTGAAAATGTAAAAGTCATAAGGTATTTTATTTTTTTTATTCCCTTTTTTAAATAAGAAAAATATGTGCCTCTGTGGAGCTTAGTGGATCCCCATGACAACATTGTACTTATCAAATATTGTTAATTTGGGTTGTATAAGATATCAATGTTAAGGGGATGAACTTATGTACTAAGAATGTTGATTATTAAGATAATTTTTGGATTATGTTTGACTTAGCAGCCCGTATTTGTGTCCAACATTATGAAACAATCTAAATCACTTGATATTATAATGTTGGATTACATGTAGGTGACATCAATCTGAGTCGGATTTATTGAAGGATAAACTTAGAACAATTCAATGAGAAATAAATATAGGTTTCCTATTGAATTAATAAACATTTATTTACTTGTTAAGGCCGCAAGATGATTAAAAATAATAATTTATATCGCACTAGATTTTGAGAGGGAGAGAGAGAGAGAGATGAGAGGTTGATAAATGGGTTTTCGTGTCTCCGGGTATAGCTCAATTGATAAATGACCTGATTGATGTGATGTCCGTTTCGCTAGTACCCGCAATGTGGTTGTTCGAATCCGTCTGGTAACAGATTGGAAGAGGATTTCTTGTGTGGCGACTCAGTTTAAAACAGCTCAAGACCCTAACTCGTTGAGACATATCCAGTAATTCACTTCTTCCACGAAACTCTAGGGGCGGGGCAGTGAAAACTCTCAGAGATGAGGTTCATCCTTTTGATAAAAGGTGAAGGTGAATCGCGGGATGTACCTCAATAAGTCGGGTTCACTGCCATTCTCCACTCTGTTACCAGGAGATTCGAACCTCCACGCTGGGTACAAAAAAGCAGACGACACGTCACTCATGTCCTTTACCAGTTGAGCTAATGACCGATGCTGATTTAATTATATTTTAGTTCATGAGAGAGAAGGTTTAAACTTTAAAGCATATTAAGGTGTCTCGATATAATATATAGTCGTAAAGGATGAGGCCCATTAATAGTGTGCAGAGTTTGAAAACGCGAAAATGGCCCTGGTTCCTGAAAACTGGGCCAGAGTGTAAATACGGCCTCCTCAAACATTGGGCTGGGCCCATTTGCTCAACAAAATTCAGAATCCAATATTTCCCTTCACCTTCAATCGTGAATGTTGAACGTTTAATTTGGTTTCCTCTTCCACAACACAAGGCAAAAATCCTTGAGCACCAACTTCGTTTAAATAAACGCTCCCCATTTTTACCAGGTGCCCAAGGAAAATCAGTTAATGAGATCAATAGAGCAGAAATTAAAGGAAAAGTGAAGAGGAATTCAAGAATCAAAGAGAATGGCTACTGAGGAAGAAATACAACGGAGTCTGCAGGAATTGCAGAAACAGCTCGGGAAGAGACAGAAGTTTGAGGATTCAGTTTCCACCATCAGATCTCTCCTTCAGCAACACTATTCATCTGCCTCGCCTAATCTCCGGAAAGCGGTCTGTATTTTCAGCCTTTTTTTTTAATAATTTGTTTTCGTTTGGGCGATGAATTTATTCTGGTTATTGAATTTTGGTAGCCTATCAATGAAAAAGCTGACTAAAAATGGGTTTTACGTGAATCCAAGTGATGGAACTCAGAAAAATTAGAATTAGAAATAATGCATTGTTCCAGAATCTTATATGTGGCCTCTTTTGGATATCAAATTCAGAATTGTTGGTGTGGATATGATTATGTGCATAGGTGAAAAAAAGTTAAAAATATACCTTTATCTCGGATTACTTTACTGCACTGTATTGGTTAAGTTCAGAAATGATTCAATTTTGCAAAATTGAAGTTTTATTGCTTCAATTGATCAAATAGAAATTGATATTTGTGTTATGTCTCTAGGATCTTTCCTTTTTTTTTATTTTTTTGTCTTGCTTTCATGTACAAATTCATGATATGATGTTTGCAGTTCTACACCGTAATATGTCGGGTTGCAACTATTTTGAAAACAAGATACACTTCACCAGGATTTTGGCATGCTGGGCTTAACCTCTTCCAGGAGGCTGAACAGCTGGTCTCAGATGCTTCTGAGAGAAAGCACTTGAAAAGTTGCATCGCTCAGGCACGAGACCAGTTGGATGAAGAACAAAACCGATCGGAAGATTTGAGATCTACAGAGAGTAGAACTAATGGAGGTACATGAGCATCTCGTTTTTCCCAAGTATTCTTATTATTTTTGTATTATTTTGTCATGTGCTCTATTTATTTCTGAGTCCTTTGGAGATTGGAGTTGATGTGTAATGCATGTATAATGGATAATGCAGGTTATTTATTTGAAGGGCATCTCACAGTTGACCCTGAGCCTCCACAGCCTGATTGGTTAGTGCGATCGAACTTGCTGACGGCTGCTGCTACCTTGTTCCAAGCTGAATCGTCTGATGGACAAATAGGGAGTACTAACTCAGAAGGAGGTGCCGTAAACCTAATGCAAGAGCTGATCAATAGACTTGACGATATTGTTCCGGAGGTATATTTTCTTCATCTTTTTCTTCAGCAACAATGATTTCTGATTTTTACATAGAATCAATGATATTAAAGAATACTTTTGTTTTTATTCAGTACTATAAAAATCTTCAGCCTTGTGCATGTTTGGTGTTATACACATTCTTTACTCTGACAGGGCGATGAGAAGTTGTTGTTCTCATCTTTTGTGACTTTTAATGTACCCGTTGTCTCTGTTTTATTGTCCTCTGATATGACTGCTGCTTGATTGGTAATTTGATTAAATTCTTCAAGAAAAGGAATCTAAGGGTGTGATTGCCTGACTTTTTATTATGTTCCTTTTCTATTTTTAAAGGCAATAGTATGAAAAAGTTGTTTGGATAAAATAAGACTGAATTTTGAGAGCGTGATTGAATATGAGATGAAAATGTGACGGTGAAAGTTGATGTGATGTTTTTTTTAGTATAATAGTAATTGGATGTGATTGGTGATTGAGAATGTAAGAGGGAGTGAATAATGTATCTGTGATTTGAAAGGGTAGTAATTGTGATATAAAAATGTAATAATGATAGGTGATATAATGTTTCCAGTGATTAAAATTCTATTGATCCAAGATTCTAGAGACTGATTCTGGAGTTCCAAGAGTGCCACCTGCCAGTAAAGAAGTCGTAGCAAAGCTTCCCGTTAATATTGTTACTGAAGAAGTCTTAGTGAAGCTGGGTAAAGATGCCGTTTGTTCGATTTGCCAGGAGAATTTGGTTGTAGATGATAAGATGCAAGAATTACCATGCAAACATATGTTTCATCCTCCTTGCCTCAAACCATGGCTGGTAAGGTTTCTTACACTTTCATGGCATTTAGAATGTGATCTGCAAAAATGGTAGTGTATAATATTTTATGTAAATTTTGACTTGATAGGATAAGCACAATTCTTGTCCGATCTGTCGGCATGAACTGAAAACTGATGATCATGCTTATGAAAGCTGGAAGGAGAGGGAAAAAGAGGCAGAGGAAGAGAGGAAAGGGGCGGCAAACGCCGTTCGTGGCGGTGAATATATGTATGTGTAGAAAAACAATGCTTTGTTGGGTTTTGACTTGCATTTCTATCCAATTTGTTATCTCAGAATTGTAATGTTTATCATCTGTGGTTTGTTCTCATTAACAATCCTGCTTCTATAGTACTTTGTATTTTTAAGTTAATACATTTCCTGGAAGAAGTTCAGTGTTAAAAGCCTAATTACAAAAGACTCCAATTATCATTCAAAATTACAAATACACCATTTACATTTGTTTCTAATTTACAATTGCACCCTAGGAGATGTTACGTAAATACAAACCTGAAGTGAGGTGTTTACACCTTAAAGAGGTATTTGTAATTATGATAGATAACTGGAATTTTTTATAATTAGGCTGAACTTTAGGGGTAGTTTTTGTAATTATCCCAAATAGTTAATGTAATTATCAATACTTGCACCTTTCAGAAGTTTGTTGGATTTTGGCCTACGATAAGTTGATAACCCATCAGCATAGTTCTTTATTCTCAAACGTTTTACAACTAAGTCTTCTAATTGGTAGCATAGGATTGCACTGTTCCTAAATTATATAATTTGATATAATATTATTTTGGGGGGTTTAGGATTAAGATGAACAAATTTTCAGATTATGATTATAATCATTGTTTGGCATCAATGATTAAGTAGTATAATGGTGTCGAATGTCCAGAGTACCCCTACATAAACTAACAACACAATTAAAGGGCAAAACTGATGTTTCAAAACTTGGGGAAATGAACGATAATTACATAATATAAACTATAATGTGTTGGATAAAAACATACAATGATCTTTTCAACAAACAGTCAATGCATTCCTTATAGTGTCGATGAACACGACACGAACACAATATAATTACCGATTGAAATTTTTTATTCTACAATCATGTTCTACTTAATATTTCACTCTATTAGATGTGTGATACTATCCATGATGATGTCATGATTGTACGTGTGTCATTCATCCTTCATAGTGGAACAAGAGATCCGGTCACGCTAACCCACGTGTCAGCCCTCCTCTGATTGGTGCCCGATGAAACTGACCACGTGGCATCCACATTCACACATGACTCGTCACATCCAGGTCGTCTGTCACCGTTGCAGATCTTGGTCCCAACCCTTCCGTTCATAGCAGCATCTGTCAATTTGATCCTTTGTAAATCGTATACAAAATTATAAATTGAATACTTTTATTATACATACAGATATTTTATTCCTTAACTGCAGGTTTTTAACCGTAAGCATACACAATAATTTGTAATGCAATGAAGAAAAAGAAATTAAAGAGCACCATAGCACACCCAAAGAAGCAAATTTATCTATACTTGGTAAATAAAAGGGATAATTACAAAAACACCCCTGAGGTTTAGGCTAATTACAAAAAAAATCCAGAGATGTTTCAAAATTAAAAAAATCCTTGAGGCTTGGTTCCACCTTACATTTTCTTCCTTCATAAACAACAAACATTTCAAAACCCCATGATATTTCTAAATATGTTACAGATTAACCCCTTAAATTTAAGGTATAATCAAACATGAGGGGGCTTTTTGTAATTTTAAAACATCTCTGAGTTTTTCTGTAATTAGCCAAAACCACAGGGGGTCTTTTGTAATTATCCCTAAATAAAAAGAAAAAGGCAAGAAAAAAAGGAAAGATAGAAGCAGTTGAATGATCAATTCTCACTGTCTGATTACATTTACAATTGGCAACTTGGCATCCCACATTTAAACAGAATACAGACATTTTCCACCGCCGTGGTATGAATGGAATCCACTGACAACGGGCCTACCTAAACCACGCAATATTATCGCCTTGGCCAATTCGGCTTGAAACACTGGACCGGCCTGATGGCTCAACATTTTATGTGTATTTTTATGGGCTGAGCTCCAAAATAGCAATCTTGTCACTATTTGGCATTGCCGGACTGACTTTTCCCTCTAATCTCGCCCGACTCATTTCACAACTCTACCAAGAAAGCTGATGTTAATGATGAAATTTGTGATTAATCAAAAGTACATAGGATTTAAGTCATTAAACTCAGATTAGTGGTAATCCCAAATGGGCCACTTTTGTTTTTCTAGAAAATGAAAATTAGTTATATTTTTCAAACACACGTGTTTTTAGCTATTTTGACTAAAAACTGAAGGTCATACACTTCGTGTATTCTCTAGTGAGGTATTTGATCATTTTTCAAAACATTGATGCGACATATAACTCGGGTCAGATTACTTACAAAGGATAGAAATTTGACTATTTATACCTTGGACTGTGGGTCTCACTTCATGTGATAGATTAGGCCTCATCGATCAGTAATTCACTAGTAATTGTATTGTAGCCCAATAATTAATAATTAGGGATTAATTAATAAAAATTCGGTCATGTTCCATGACGTACATGTTGATATTACAATATCAATCTTGTAATGGGACATGACTAGAGCAACTATCTCAACTCATCGCCGTCTCATCATATTTTTCCATGCAAGTGGAAAAACCTATGATGATGATGGTTTTGGAATTTCATCTCATTTCTCCTTCGGATGAAGGTTGCGTCGAGGAAGGGCATCCGGCGTAAAACTTTGCCACTTTGCTTTTTGTGTGAATTTGTAGTGTTAAACTAATTTTAGACAATTAGTTGACACTATAAACTTCACACCACCAACCCACATAGTGGGATAAGGTGATTGATGATGATGATTAATTAATAAAAATTACTGTAATTAAATAATTGAAATATAATTAATAAATTACCCAAATCAATGGAGGTGGCGTTGCAGAATCAGGGTTTGTAGTTTTCTTTCTTCACTTACTTCATCTTTTTCTTGCTTTTTAAGTTTTAACCCATTATTTTACAATGTTTTTTGGTACCTCATGCATTAACTAATTAAGATGCTATTAGTATTTTTATCACACTTGTTAAATTATTTGTCAGTATTCAGCTCAATATGGGAAATAGTATTTTGGACCACATATTTAATTCGAAAATTATTGTATATTATGAATCGCATGTGATCTACAAATAATATTTTACAAATTCGACATTAGGTTGACGTGAAACACAAGATAAGCTATTCTAAATGTTATCTGGTAATTTTTCCTTTTTACTGTAGTTAATTTTGTTGTTCTATGTTTTTTTGTTTTTTGACACAATTGTTGTTCTATGTTGTAGTCCATATATATGTTCCAAAATGATTTGCTACTATACGGAGCTCGGTTGTAAAAATCCTCACCTACCGATTAGTCCCTGCTTAGGCGTTAGACTCCTCTTATCCGTCTACATTTTTTTTTCCGATTAGGCTTCGCCTAATCCTACCCAAGTCCAACCAAAGCTCCAGTTAAGCGCTAGACTCCAGTCTGTTGCCTGCAATAGCAGAGTCAACAAACCCTAGCAGAATTTAACATTTGCAATTACTGAAACTAGTTTTTTTTTCAACTAAAAGTTGAGGAACACTTTGTCTTTAGTTTTTGCAAAAGCTCCTATAGAGTAGCCCGGCATGCCAACGCCCAACTTTACAAAATAATAAATTTATTTTAAAATTTTAAAAATATTTCTTTAACCAGGTCCCATTGCATATGCAGCTATATACTAATAAATAAAATGAATTGAAACAAAACAAATATTAAAAGGATTTCCTTTCTTGTTCCGTCAGAAATGCGGATGGGATCTACTATTCCAATATAGTGTTTCATCTCCTATTCTACCGTACGGATGATTATCACGTGTATAGAAGTTATCATATTAATTTTGAAGCATAAATCACGCCTAAATTGTGGGGTTTTAATATGGTAACTTCTATACACGTGGCAATCATCCATGCGGTGGAATAGGAGATGAAACACCATATTGGAATAGAAGATCTCATCCGCATAACTGATCCTGAATTTGTTCTCGGCCCCAAAAAACATTAAATAATTCAATAAACACCCATCTCATCGCCCCCGTTACATATCCGGTTTGTTTTAGCTCATAAAAAAAGTTTTGTTAATATATTTTAGTTGGATAATTTGTTCAATAATCAGACAGATCATATTATACATGAATTTGACGAATATTTATAATTATTTATAACCAATCATTTTTGTTTCTCAAGGATCTATCAAATTATTGCATGCAGATTCTCTAAAACTAATTTTCTTATCTAAAAATAATTATTTCCCCACTTGTAGTTTATGGTTGAGCCATGACGTAAGTTCCAGAGCATGGATGAAATTTAAACTTTGGAGCTGAGTGAGCTTAGATGGGTGAGTCGGTTTGGCTTGATCATGTAGGACGTGGAGATAAGGAAGAAATCATTTTATAGTCAGCCATAAATTTCTTTATTATGTTTCATTATTCATTTTAAAAATTAAAAGGAAATTTTAAAATTGATTGGTTAATTGATACGCTAAATTGTCAAAGTTTAATCTTAGTTCAGTAAGTTTAAAATTTTGAGACATTTGGTCCGAATTTCGCAAAAAATTACTTATTTGTTGATGACATGGACAATGGATTAGGTAATATTTCAATTTGGAGGGAAAATTATCACGTATTATTTGTATATATAAGTTTGATAAAAAAAAAAAAGCGCATTCCATGTTGAATAAGCACACGGGTGGATAGTGCGTTACACACAAATTAACAAATGTCAAATCCCTTCTTTTTAATACGTGCTTTTTTCTAGAACAAATTCGTGAGACTAGCCAAATTGAATAATATCTTATGTATCGAATTATATGAATCGTGACAAAAACTCTTAAGAGAAAACTACCCATTTTATCAACATTTTGTATCAAACAAATTGTAAGAGGAGATCTTAAGTCTTATATGATAATTGTTTCCTACTCTCTTCTATTAAAAATAAGTGTCATTTTAGGAAAAAAGCACACATATTAAGAATTGTGATAAATACCAAATATAACCTTAATTAATCATAAATGATGCTTTGGAACAAACAAATTTATGCATTAGTGTTAGTTGGAAAACAATAATTTTAAGGGTAATTTGGGAAAACATTTTTCTCACTAACCTTGAAAATGTGAAAAAAATATTTTTTTGAAGTTCTTTTATGTACTAAAAGGACACTCATTGTGAATAGGAGGGAGTATTTCTAGTTAAAAACAAAAATATGAGTTCTTTGTTTATTTGAATTGAGTTAAAATTCTATTTTAATATATGATCATATCCGGGCGTAGCCGGCCAGGATAGTTACCTCTAGCCCAAATCTTTTTTTCTTTAAAATATATAATTTTTTAATTTTTTTATAGAAAAAATGAGACAAAAAAAAAAATTGGGGTGCGAGGAGGGCCGAGAAGCCCCTAGGTACGCCCGACCATATCGTTGATATAAATTATTTGCCTAAGAGCAAGTCTCTTGTGATACGGTCTCACGGATCTAAATCGTGAGACGGACCTCCTAAGGGCTCCGTCTTGAGAACATGAACCATGGAAATAAATTTAAAAATAATAATGAACCATGAAGAAACAAAAATAAACCCTAAAAAAACATGAACCATGAAGAATAAACCCGAAAAACAAAAATAAACCCAAAAATAAAAAATAAACCCTAAAAAAAACTAAAAATCCTAAAAACCCAAATCAATTAAAAATAAACCGAAGAAACAAAATAAACCCTAAAAAATAAATATAAACCCTAAGAAAAATAAAATCAAAAACAAACATTTAAAACTTTTGTCACAGAAGTGCCTCCGTCTCTCACGCCTCATACAAGTTTTTGCCTTTGCCCTAAAAAATCAAGAATTAGAACTGTAATTGTTGGTCAAGAATCTACGCCAGAAATCAAAGATGACATGTTCATTTGCAGGAACACGTCAAAATCAACTGTGGTACCTCATCTAACTGCCTCATTTATTATCAGTATTAATATTATTTTTTTGCAATAAAAGGAAAATCAACAACCTAGTTTGTTTTGCCAAAATAGGAAAAAATCCAAAACAAATTAAAAAAAAAAAACATGACTATTTATAACCACCAACGTCACCCCTCTGTTCCTCTGTATTTCTTCTGCACCTTAACCGCTGGAAAAGTGGAAAAATATGAAACCCCCACACTTTTCCTTCTAAAACACCCCAAAAATTTGAACTCTCAAACTGAAAAAAATTACCAAAAACCAAAGATGAGGGGAAATTGAAATCCAAAAATGTTGAAGGACTAGAAATTGAGAAATCCGAAAAAATGGAAGAACCACATTTATCAGGCGCTTATATCCGCAGCCTTGTTAAGCAATTAACCACAAATTCAAAACCCAAAGATGATACGACGTCGTCCCATAGTGAAAATTCAGATCACGGAGAAAAAAATTGTGACGAACAGGGAAAAAAGCACAAAAAACAAGTGAGAAGAAGGATTCAAACCAGGAAACCATACCAGGAAAGGCTTTTGAATATGGCTGAGGCCCGAAGAGAAATTGTCAGTGCACTTAAACTCCACAGAGCAGCTATGAAACAAGCCAGTGAAAAATCCAGCCAGGGCCCCAAGTTCGGACATTTGGGCCCGAAGCAGAGACGTTTGGGCCCGAAGAAGCCAAATTGAAATCCAGGAGAAATCCGAGGATTTACGCTTCGAATTCTTATGTAGACAATATTATTGCTTACTCGCCGGGCCTTTATTCGCCTTATTCGTGGCCCGTTTCTTCAATTGCACCGCCATTGTTTGTCCAGGAAAATCTCGATTTTGCCCTTCCGAGCCAAACCTTAGGTCTCAATCTCAATCTTCAGGATTTTAATAACCATTTTCATTCAAGCACAAATCTTAGTTCATCGATTTACTCTTCGTCGTCCCCGTCGACATCTTCCTCCTCTGCTCCGTCGGCTGCCGCCGAGGAAATTCCGTACATGGGCGGAGCGCCACCAGCTCCGGCGGCGGCGGAGATCGGGTCAATTGGGGATCGGGATCTGGAAATTGAGGATTTTGTGAATTCTCCGTTTGATGAAGTTATGGAATTGCCGGCGTGGATGAATGCAAATGAGAGCTGTTTGCAGCTCGTGGATGGTTTTTGCTCTGATGAATACTTTCAGAATCCTGCTTTGCCATGGTAAGAAATTTGTTTCAGAAGTTTAATCTAATTATTGCGTAATTCAGGACAATAAATGTGTAATATTTTGCCGTGTGGGGACTTAAAATTTTCAAGGCGAAACTTGTTTAAGACGGTGGACGGGTGATATTTTCAATGATACATACCGAATATACTAAATTTAGGTGCTTTAAAATTAGGTGTATTCATACAAAGTATCTTTTTACCTATCACACTACCATCCGTCGTGACCGTATTTGACCATCTTATAAGAGACTTACTCAATTTTCAAACCAGATTTTTGCTATTTGTCCATAGCAAAAATGCTTTTCTAGGCATATTTGGGTTTAATTATTCACTTTTTTTTTTTTTTTTTTTTCATTTCTCATGACTGGTATATCTTTTGGGACCGAAAATCATTTCTCGTACTCTTTCTTTAATGAACTCATTGGAATTGATTTGTGTGTTATTTTCGACATATTTGGTAAAATTATTGTGTGGGCAATGATAAAATATGTTGCCCTATTAATCAATATATTAATACAAAACCCTGGATGTTCGGATTCAAACAAAGATGTTGTATGTTAATGTTGTAACATCAAAACATATGACACACTCACACAAATGGAAATATAAATAACACCAGGATTTTTAATGTGCTTAGATTCCTCAATCTTAATGCATGAGGCCACGCCCGGAAGAAAAAACAATCCAATATTAGAAAAGCAAAGCTTATTACAAATACTGTTGGATTTACGAATAACATAAAGACTCCTCTTTATCAATTCATCAACACTCGTATAAAACTAATCTCTTGATTGATTCTTCCACAATCTCAACCTTGTTGGAATCCCTCCAACTTCAAATCCCTTGAACGGTTGAGTCGATCCACGTAGTAGATCTTTACCTTCTTCTAGAAGAATAAAAATATCGAACCAATGATTTCTTGAAGAAGTGCAAAATAAAGCTTTGTCTATGCTTATGCTCGATGGCTTCTCCAAGCGTCCGACTCTCTTCTTTATAGCCATCAAGAAGAAATCCTATCCCGATTTCAAGATGGACGATTTCTTGCAAAAGGAAGGAAATCAAAAAACAAAATCATTTCCTTGTGGGTAAGAATCAATTACACAAGGAAAGTGATTTAAAAGGAATAATTGACAATTAATAAATGGTTGAATCAATTAAGATAAACATTATCCAATAAAATCAAGCAACATTCACAATATAAAGATCTTGCAAAAACACACCACGAGAATCGACATAAAATCCGCCCGATTTCGTGAGCTAGTGTTGCATTACGGTGTTACAACACACTAGAACATGCACTTGTGCTAACGGACCAAATTTGCCAACTTCAATAACACTAACAATCTCCCCTTTGGCACTTTTGGTCAAAACAACACTTAACGAGGATATATATATAGGATATGACAAGAGAAGTCAATAATAGAAAGCACGCAAGTTAGCACATTCGGAAAAGCATGCAAACAGTTCGAATACATCCAACACTTTGTCCAAAATACTAGTTTAACAGAACTAGTTTAACTTGATTTATCATTTGAACAAAAACAAACAAGAACATTGAGAGATCTTTGCAAATTCAATGAGAGCCACTAGCCTCCTTCGACTCCTCTCGTAGTCGAACTTCATCTTGAGATGGAGATTGAGACTCCCCTCCGAAGCAAAGATCTTCTCAAAGACTAGACTCCCCTCGAGAATGTGCTTCTTCAAAGCGATAATGGTTGCATCCGCCAAGTCATCAAGATCATCATTTACTTCTTCCTCATCACATGACTTTTCGGACTCTCCTCAGTGGGTCTCATCTCACCATCTCACTTGACTCAGTTTGCTCCCCCTTACTTGGGTCTCACCTCACTTGAGTCTCCTCTCTCCCCCTTTTTGACCAAAAAAAGACAAACGAAGCCAACCAAACTTTGGCTATTTTTTGGTCAAAACAATCTCCTTCAAGAAAATGTATGTAGTCCTTACCAAAATTGAGAGAGAAAGAACCGCCAAAATTGGAGTGATACAAATGGCGACTATGGGAGTTTCAAGAAAAACTTCCAACCGCAAATTTGAAATTCAAATATTTTTGGAAAAGTCCCATAATTCAAGGTGTTCAATTAATCCAAAACAAGCATCAAGATCAATTCCTTTTACAAAAGACAAATTTAAGGAAAAAATCATTTCCACAATAATACACCACATCGAATCAAAAAGGAGGATATTTTCAACAAGCCCAAAAAATGATCCTAACGGATGTCTAGAATGATGAGTTTATTTCCGGGGAATAAAAGGCCTCGGGAGTTTTGGTGCGGTAACCAGGTGTTGCACCACCTTTTTCAAGAACACCACCATACAAAGTCAATGGATCAAAATCCTTTTCCCATTTAATAAATCTTTTGAGTGAAAAGAATCGTGAGAAAAACAATTATCCCGATCAAGAGCTTTCGCTCCAAATACATGGGTAGCTCTTTCTCGAGAGAAGATCATAACAAGATTCAAGCATATAAAAGAAGCAGAGAATGGTTCAATCAATGAACTTTCACACACAATGTAAAGGCAGACTTTTTCCGTCAAAGGCCCAAAAATAAATACATCTTTCACATGGGAAAAATCATTTTGTTTGCAATTTGACCCACAATTGTTTTTAAAGCGGAAAAATCATCAAAGGAGTACTCAATAGGGTTACATCAATAAAACAGAAAAAGTCAATGAAATGATCTTAAAAATGCAAAATGTCTAATGCACAAGAATTAAGATCAAAAAGAGGTTGCAACACATCAAGAAGGAGAAATGATGCACATGGTGTTGCAACACCAAAACCCACTTCGCTTAGAGAGTACATGATCACCCGCAGACTGTTTTTGTGCAATTAAACCTTTGGAAGTCTAGGGCTTTGGTGAAAATATTAGCAATTTGATTCTCGGTGGTAACAAAATCAATGGTAACAATTTTATTCTCAACCAAGTCTCTAATAAAATGGTGTCGAATATCGATGTGTTTAGTTCGGAGTGTTGACCGGTTTTTAAAAATATTTATGGGACTTGAATTATCACGATGCTTGATAAGAGTTTTCTCTTCAACCCCATAGTCATCAACACTTGTCTCATCCACAACATTTGAGAACAAAAGCTCCTAAAGGTTGTATATTCGGACTCGATAGTGAATAGGGATACACAACTTTGTTCTTCTTTGTACAATGAAACCAAATTGTTACCAAGGTAGACACATCCTCCAGGAGTGCTCTTTCGATCATCGATATCACTGTCAAATTATCATCACTAAACACAGTCAAGTTAGTGTTTTGACACTTGGTGTTGTAACACCGGAGCTCTTCCCGCAACAAATAACGATTAGCGGAGGACCTATTTCCCTTGAGAATACAATTGTCAGAATTATCAAAGACATTACAAACATTATTATCAAATTTGACACACAAATCATCATCACACAATCTGGCTAATGCTAATAAGATTAGCTTTCAAGCCTTCAACATACAAGACATTTTTAAATGGGGAAGTCCTACGACATTTAACGTTCCTTTTCCCAAAACCTTTCCTTTAGCACCATCACCAAAAGTAACCGAACCGTTTTCATGTTTTTCAAAATCAATGAGGTTTTCCAATTCTCAGTCATATGACGAGAACACCCTTTGTCAAAATACCATGATTGATCACATTAGCTTTTAAAGATGTGTGAGCAACATTACAAGAAAACTCATTTTTCCTAACCCAGATTTTCTTGGGTTTGTTGGATAAATCAACTTTAAAACAAGGAGTGTTTCTTTGGTGATGTTTGAACACATGAAATCGCACTCTGCCTTGCCTAAAGTGTTTCAAGACGATGTGATTAGGTCTTATATGGCGGGACGATTGCAATAGTGACAAATAGGAACAAATCCATTTATTTTTCCAACATTATTAGATAAAGTTCCTTCTTTAACAAAAGCATTTTTAGAATTTTTATCCTTTTTAGCAAAATTTTTGTTAGAATTAGAACCTAAATCAATACCGCACGATCTTGATGATATTTTCCTTGAGATGTAATTTCATCTAATCTCCCCTCGCCACTTGGTGCTCGGTTTTTTTGACTGAATTTTTTATCTCATTGAGTTCTTCCTTCACTTTAACAAGTTCTTCTCTCCTATTGGTAGCAAGTCTTTTGAGTCTAACCACTTCCCCTCGAGTATCTCTTTTTCAGTGAGAAGAGATACAACTTTCTTCTCCAGTCACATTTGTCTTTTTGTGACGAATTCGCATTTGTCAAGCATCTTTTGATAAATTCTTCTTAGTTCATCATTCCTTGACTCCTCATCTAGATCGGACTCATCCTCGAACTCTCGATCTCGAATTGATCTCTCTGCAAGAAGTACGAGTTTAGACATCTTTCAACAAAAGGAAAGTTAGTGTCATACCGCTTGGTGTTGTAAACACTTAAAAAGATGGCAGGGTGCGTTTCATTACGACCAACCTCTTTGTCAATGAAGGTGAATGATTTCCTATTCTTCTTTCGAGTATTTGCACATTCAACCTGGATGTGTCCAAAGCCACCACATTCTCTCGCATTGAATACTTTTGCTTTTGATCGAGGATTTGCTTTTCCGTGTTCTTTTGATCGGCCAAGGAAATTGAGGGCGTAAAACCGAACTTTCTTCATAAACACAAGGCATGTTAGCAACAAATACAAAAAGGATCTCACTAATAAGAATTAGCAGCAGCTCTTGATGCCAATTGATAAAATATGTTGCCCTATTAATCAATATATTAATACAAAACCCTGGATGTTCGGATTCAAACAGTGTTGTATGTTAATGTTGTAACATCGAAACATATGACACACTCACACAAATGGAAATATAAATAACACAGGATTTTTAACGTGCTTAGATTCCTCAATCTTAATGCACGAGGCCACGCCTGCAGAAAAACAATCCAATATTAGAAAAGCAAATCTTATTACAAATACGATTTGGATTTACGAATAACATAAAGACTCCTCTTTATCAATTCACCAACACTCGTATAAAACTAATCTCTTGATTGATTCTTCCACAATCTCAACCTTGTTGGAATCCCTCCAACTTCAAATCCTTTGAACGGTTGAGTCGATCCACGTAAGTAGATCTTCACCTTCTTCAATAGAAGAATAAAAATATCGAACCAATGATTTCTTGAAGAAGTGCAAAATAAAGCTTTGTCTATGCTTATGCTCGATGGCTTCTCCAGGTCCGACTTCTCTTCTTTATAGCCATCAAGAAGAAATCCTATCCCGATTTCAAGATGGACGATTTCTTGCAAAAGGAAGGAAATCGAGAAAACAAAATCATTTCCTTGTGGGTAAGAATCAATTACACAAGGAAAGTGATTTAAAAGGAATAATTGACAATTAATAAATGGTGAATCAATTAAGATAAACATTATCCAATAAAATCAAGCAAATTCACAATATAAAGATCTTGCCAAAAACACACCACGAACCGCATAAAATCCGCCCGGATTCTCGTGAGCTAGTGTTGCATTACAAAGTGTTACAACACTAGAACATGCACTTTGTGCTAAACGGACCAAATTTGCCAACTTCAATAACACTAACAGCAATATATATTTATATATTATGGATAGTAAAATTAATGAATGTGTGAAGAATTATGAGATGTATTTGGATGTTCGTTGGGGGAGATAATGTAATTGAGATGTAATTGTAAATGTTTTGTTAGTGATTATAAGAAACATATGTTATTTCGTAGTAATTAATGAGTATAATAGAATATATGATAATTAATGTATTTAAAAAAAATAATGTATTTGGAGACCAACGTTGCACAATGATTTTGTTTTTCATGAATTACACATCAAAATTTCTGTTGATTTCATAGATAAGGTGTAATTTTTCATTTCTTCACACATTTCTTAATTGAATATTTTGCATTATTCTCTTATTTTTTTACCTTAATTCTAAATAACCAGTGACTAATTTATTTATTTATTTCTCAAACTTGTACTTGTCTTGTGAAAATTTGCAGCATGGATATCGAGGAAATTGAAGGAATGGACGGGGACTGGTTAGCCTGAGAAGGATTGATTCTTCTTTTTTTTTTTTTCCATAATCAATTCTTTGACCTTCTCCCTATATTGTCCATCTATATCGTTTCGTTTCACATTTTAATTTAATAATTTGTATTTCATCATACATTACATTACATTTTACATATACACTTTAAATATATGTGATTCACATCCAAATGTATGCATGTAGGCACGAGGTATTATGATTATTATTATTTAGATTTTTCGTGTCCTCCAATAAGACTTAGTGAAAGGCATTATTGAACAAACATTCTCATGGTTGGTTTGCGAATGTTGTTTGGATTGATAAGATAATTTGAGTAAGTTAGGTTAGATAATATAATTGAGTTCAATAAGTTAATATAATGTTTGAGACGTATGATTGTGATGTGTGATTATTATTATTATTATTATTATTATTATTATTATTATTATTATTATTATTATTATTATTATAAAATGATGTGTGATTATTATTAGGATAAGTGGATAACAATAATATTTTGTTTGACATGATGATAAAAACTTTGATAAATTTTGGAAATTATCAACAAAATTATCCTACATGAAAAATAAGAGAAAGAGGGTGGAGGGAGGGAGGAAAGGGATATTTACAAAATACCGTTGAGGTTTGGGGTAATTACAAAAAAAAAACGCAAAGATGTTTTAAAATTACAAAAATTCCCTCAAACTTCATTTTGTCTTAATATTAAGTGGGTAACTATGAAATTTACTAGTAATATTGGGCCGGGTAGCGAGGATTTGAAATATTTTTTTATGAAGGCGAGAAATGTAAGATGGAATCGAACTCTAGGGATTTTTTTACAATTTTCAAAAACTTATGGATCTTTTTGTAATTATCCAGAAGTTTTGGGTCAGGCCACGATTTTCCAGGCCCAAAAAGTTTGAGTCCATTTAGCCTTGCTCGATCGACCCATCGGCCGTCTTTGGACCCCACTTTTGACCGCCCAACAATATTCATGTACAAAGGGTATTTTCGGGTTGGGCTGGGCTATGCATTTTTGTAGTCCGACCAAAATCGGTTGATCGGCCCAAAAAACTTTCCAAAGCCCAGTGGACTTGGGCCGGGCCGCCGACGGCAGTTCTATATAAAACACGGCATCCAAAAATAAAAGTGAGATTAAAAATAGAACTTATATAAAATTGCTCCACGTGATCACTGATCACCATTGGTTAGATCTGACTGACCCTTCCGCGTTACATATTAATCTTTCCATAAATTGATAATTTCATGATTTGCACCTCCGTACAATCTTTTAGACTTTCCCTTTTCGTTCAACGCGCTTAGAGTCTTAGACTAATTTCATTTCAACGTATATATATGATTCAGAATTTGCTCTCCCATGGATATAAATTGTACTACTATTAGAAAAAAATGAAAAAAAAAGTTAGCTAGCTTTTCAGCTTCATGGCTTCGTCTTCAATCTCATCGTCCAAATACGTTGTTGAGCCGAGGATTGATCATGAGCTGAAGTACAAGGGTGTCCGTAAGAGAAAATGGGGAAAGTATGTCTCGGAAATACGGCTTCCCAACAGCAGGGAGCGTATATGGCTCCAAGGGCGGAGCCGGGACACTTTACCAGGGGGGTAGGCCGATACACTGAAAATAGGGTGGGTAGGATAGAAAATCCAAGAAAAATAATACAAATTATAACTAATTTTTTTTTTTTTAAATTTCTCACTATAAAATTTTTTTCTTAAAAAAAAAGGGCTGGGCCAGGGCCCAGACTGGCCCAGCCCTGTCTCCGCCCCTGCAGTCGGCTCCTACCACACGGCTGAGAAGGCGGCTCGAGCATTCGACGCCGCCTTGTTCTGCCTCCGCGGCCGCCACGTGAAGTTCAATTTCCCGGACGACCCGCCACCGGAGATTCCCGGCGGACAGACGCTCGGCTCAGCTGAAATCCAAGCCGTGGCTCAGCAGTACGCCAATAGTTACGGCCACGGCTCAAGTTATGATCAGCCGGAAGGTGGGGATGCTGAGTTTCGGGCTCGGGCCATGGGTTCTGATTGGGCCGGGCCGTTGCATTTGATTGATGATTGGTCGTTTTTGGATATGTTGGACGTGAATGGTGGTGGTGGGAATAAAAATAAATCGGGTTGTGTTTTGGATTACGGGCTTTTCCCTGAGCCCAGTGATATGTATATACCACCAGATTTTGCAGTTAGGGATAATGATATTTTGGCCATGAAAATGAGCTATCTTTTCTTTGGAATTTCTGATTATTAAATATCATGTGTATGCATGGAAAATATTGGTCCGCATAAGCTGTGTTGGATAAATTTTGTGAAACTACATGCATGTCTAATTAGTTCTTTTTGCTGGAAAGTTGACTCCTAGTTTGTGTGTGGGGATACATACGATAAGCCCATGTATATTTACCTTAATGATCCCATTTGATGCACCTAGCTAGCTAGTGATAATACTATGTACATAATTTGTCATGTCATGATCTTCTATTATTATAAATTAATGTGACATTCACCTAACTCAGATGGAGCTAGAGTTGGCAATGGGTTGGATCGGATCGGCCTAGTCTGAGCCCACTAGGACCAATCATAAAATTGGGTTGGCCGGGTCAGCCCAAATTTCCATCAGGCCATGTTTCTTGTAGCTCAGCCCAACCCAACACGTGTTTTTTTTGTCGGGACGACATTTTCTTAACAGTCAACGGGGAATTTTGCAGCCACTATTTTTAGGATGCGCGCTGGAAAAAAAATTCTCGAGCTTAACGCAATAGTTTGCAAATTATGTCAATCAGTTAAATCACACTAGACAATCTTTATGCGCGCAACAAACTTGACCAAGTGGTGCAGATGTACGTGAGCGTACGAAACGTGAGACCTTTAGCCTCAAAAACTCCGTTTTATTTTTCTATTCCACTATTAAGATTAGGGTTGTGCACGGGACTTGGAGATCACTGGAACCGAACTGATATCCGAACCGAAAATATTCGTTGACTTTTTGACTTTGTCCGAACCAAACCGTCCCGAAAAAATTTTATGAGCCGAGATTTTTAAAATATCCGTCACGAGAACCGTGTATCGATCCGTGATCGAAACGAAGATCTGAAGTTTTTTTTTTTTTTTAAAGCAAAATAACACCCGGGGGTGGGGGATCGAGGCGTGATCCCCTACCCGTATATCAAATAAACAAAATATCATACAATGTCATGCCCGTCAAGGCGGGAGAAAATCAAAGAACAAATAACCTATCACTAAGATATCTAGAAAGACTATCATAATGAGAATCTAAAAATACAATGAGAACCAATGATCTATGAAAATCAAGCTCGGGTATCCCAAGTGGTCCATCCGAATGAGCGCTAGGAGGTGGTGAGAAGTCGTGCCCTCATCAACAAAGTGATCGCAAGGCGTGACTCCCAACTCCGCTAGGTGATCTGTTTGCGGGTCGATTCCCTCTCTGTGTATGTGGGAAATCGAGCATCGAAGGTCCTCGGCATGTTCGAATGCGAATCGGGGTATCTTGAACTCCGCCAAGAGCGAGGCCACCGAAGTGATCGTGGTGACCACCGCCGCCGCTGCCCAACTCGATCCAAATCGAAGTGAGAACCGTAGGGCATGCCGCAATCCCATCTCAAGCGCTAGTAGCTCGGCATGAAAGCTAGACACCGCCTGGAAGGAATCGTGAAACGCCAACATAAGTCGCCCCAAATGATCCCGTATCAAACCCCCTCCGCCAAAGAATCAATGTGTCGGATCAAACGAACCATCCGTGTTCGGACTTGATCGAGGGGGCCGAGGAGCTCGCCAAATCACCATCCTCGGCTGCGTGGAACTGTGGTGGAGCACTCCCCGCAAAAAGCCAACAAAGAGGGAAACATCCGGACCAATCGATGGGCTCGGGACGCCGACCAAACAAGGATCCGAGAGATACCGCTCCACCGCCAAATAATGTGAGATGCCAAGAAAGGAATTTGTCGATGCTTGACACTATTCCTTTCCGTCCGACAAACCATAAAATCAAGCGGGGAACCAAGAAACTCAAGTGCCTCGTGTGTGATCCGTGTGTGTGCGGTTCCTCCGAGAAGGAGAGGAACAATATCATATCGATGGTGTGTGGAAGTGTAGTGTCAAACCAAGGAAGAAAGTGATTCCACACGGACCGAATGAAAAGATCATTCATCAAAAAGAGGTGAGGATAGATTCGACTGAGGAGAAGAGTGTGGATTATTCAAGCAACACCAAAGAACGTGAAGCGAGGAAGTGCCACGTGCACGAAGCTTGATATCCACGGGAAGACGATTACGAAGGAGGCGCCAAAGGAATATGGAGATAGTAGGGATAAGAGCATCGTTCCAAATGGCACCGCGAGAAGGTTCGAGCATTTCTACCCCGGAGAGAATCCAAGCGAGAAGACATAGAGAACCCACCGTGAGAGGTAAGCATCCACCGCATGATATCCTCGGACCCAGAGAATCGGAACCGGATATATCCTCAATGAGACTCTCGGGAAGCCCACATCCGGAGACCAAGACGGTGCGTCTATCGCGATCCCACTCACCATCGCGAATAAACCAATCAATGTCATGTGCCCCAAAGGTCGATCCAAACAATGATCCGTAAGCGGCCCGTGTCAAGCAAATATCATCCCGAAGTGACCCGGCTACCACCGCCAATAGACCAAAAAATCCGCTCCCCGGGCCCGAATACCGATCCGCCTCAAGCGCCTCCACGATGACTATGATTATGTGTTACAGAGGCTCTACAGGAGACCAAAGCCCATTGTAACGATCTTTGCGATCAAGAATTGAGCCCACAACGAATGGCCCTCGCGTAACCTCCACCACAACTTGTAAATCAAGGCGTCAACAATATCGGAAAAGTCGGCGCAACCCCAAACCGCCCTCGAGAAATAGGGTGGAGATAATATCCCAATCGATCCAATGAGTCTTCTTCCCCGCATAGGATCCCCAAAAAGAATCTAGCCATGATCTGCTCCAGCTCTGCAGAATCTGTCTTTGGTTGCATGACTGAAGAATATGCAACGGGTGGCCATTAGCGTGCTCGAATAAGCGAGCCTACCACCAAATGAGAGATGTCGATCGACCACCCCGCAACTCTATCCAACATCCTCGAATCCTTGGGAGGAAGAGCTCTTTCGTCATTCGCCCCTTGAACAAAGGGACACCCAAATAAGTCATCGGCAAGTCATCGCGAACAAAGCGGTCGGCTCGTGCACCATGTGCTCCCACCCGTCAATGTAACGTGGGGCAAGAAGAAACTACTCTCTTACGTATTAATCGACCACCGTTGCCAGAAGAGCGAGAATAGTGCTCCAAAAAGTGTCTCAACGTGACCAAACCATCCTCGACGCCTCGTGAAGATAACCACATCATCGGCATAGGCGGATCGTCACCGGAAAAACCTCGTCGCGTCCGATAAATCATATCTCGGTGTCGGCTAATAGTGGAGTCAATCCTCGGGATAAATACTCCGCGCGAGAACAAAGCAGAGAGCGAGGAGATAAAGGATCCCCCCGCTTGATCCCGAGTCGAAGGAAAATATCCGAAGGGATACCATTAACCAGGAGCGACAGGAGAAGCCGCGTGCTCAATACAATACGGTGCCAACCATATCAATCCACCGAACGGGGAAGCCCATGTGAATCATAGTCAGATCTGAGAAATCCCACTGCACCTATCATAAGCTTTAGCCATATCGACTTCATCACCACATTAGGAATATCCGTGGCTAAGGCCGATATCATGGATAAGCTCTGCGCGAGCAATATGTTATCCGAGATGACACGACCGGTGTGAAACCACTGCGATTCGGCGACACAATCAAAAAATCGAGACCAACCGCGTTCATAATCTTGAGATAATCTTATTCGTCACGTTGTACAAAGCTAATCGGCGAAACTCGAGTCCACTTCCGAGGGTGAGGAACCGAATGAGAACTAGAGGATGTAGCGTGAACGTGGGCGGCATGAGATTACCCGAGAAAAAGTCAACCACCGCATCCTCGACATCCGATCGACGAAATCCCACAAGTCTTTGATCTGAGAAGAACAACGATGAAAATCCATCAGGCCCCGAAACACTAGACGGATCAATCCCAAACACCGCATCGCGAACCTCCCGAGCCGTCGGCATAAAGACAAAGTCCATCAAGATCAACGGAATCGGAAGCGGGAAAGAACTCATCGGCGGTGAGTCGATACTCCAAGTCGAAGTCAATAAGGTAAAAAAAAAGCCGACTTGCCGACTTAGATCTCGAGAATCTGCGTGAACGTCACCCCATCATCGTCAATCGAGTGGATCTAGCGCGACACCGCTTCGCTTAACAAATCCGTGGAAAAACTTAGTGTGCGCGCTCCTCGATCGCCCACTTAACAATGACTTTCGTCGCCAAAAATCCTCCTCCATTTTTAAACGAAGCTCATACTCGGCCACACAACGATGTAACTCATTTCGATAAGTCGGAGCGGATCACTATCATAAAAAACTGAGCAGCGAAAGCGCCTCATCGCCCAATCTAATCCGATCAAAAACATTACCAAACGCCTGGTGATTCCAAATCTTGAGTCTGCGCTTGACCCTATTCAACTTGTTCGCAAGCTTCTCATTCAAAAACGGCCGGTGGAATGCCCCCATGCTTCCTTGACAACCGCAAAAAGTATGGTGACGTATCCACATATCTTTCAAATCGGAAAGAAAGAACAAGGCACATGCGGTGCAAACCGACAAGATATGAGTAAAGGAGCATGATCGGAGCGAACACGAGATAAATGCGTAACAACGGAAGAAGTAAACACATCGGAGTGTTCATTGTACAAAGCCCTATCAAACTCTCTCTCGAAGCCCACCTCTAGCCCACGTAAAGATAGACCCCACACCCCGCATCAAATAACTCACAATCCGCAATCATATAGGCAAAATCAAGCATCTCATCAGACCTATCAGAAGTACCACCAATCCTCTCGTGATCATGCAAAAAAATGTTAAAGTCACCACTAACAAGCCAGGGTAACCCCTCCATACTAATCGCAATCTCACGCAAGGTATCCCACAAAACATATCTAGCTACTCTATCACATTTAGCATACACAAAAGTCAAATAAATAGGTTGAGGCAACAAAGCAGATGTCAACCTACAATGTAATAGTTGTGCATGATCAACAAGAATGTCAAAATGTAATTGAGCAGCAGACATAATCCAGATATGGTTAGAACAATTAGATAAGCCATCCTCAAAGCCAAATCTACGACAATAGAAACTAAACTCAGGCAAAGTCATAGGTTCTAAAAAAGCAACAAAAGGCAATTTATGACGAGAAATTAACGCATGCAAATGACGTTGGCTACCGGATTAGCAATACCCCTCACATTCCAAGTTAAGAATTTAATCGACATAATTAACAATTAGAATGAGAAGAGGATTTAGAAACACCGATCGATTTTGGGGTCGTTGGCTCGCTCCTCCTTTGTAGAGAAAATTATGAACCAATTTGCCCGACTTTGTAGTCTTCTTAGCCGATTTCAAATTTTGTTAACCCCGGATTTTTTAACTGTTTTCGCCGATCATCACCAATATCTTGTTTATCCTTGTGCAATTTTTGGCAAATTGTGGCAAAACGAAGATCCGAAGTTAGAATCGATTTTTAACAATTTTTTAATACATACATATATTATTTTTATCTTATTTATATTTTTATATTTGTGACACCCCTACATTTAATTAACCTAGAAAATCATCTAATATAATTATTATATTAAGTTTATAAGAATTTATATCATTTAATTTAGTAATATTTAATTATTTATTAAGTTTTAATAATTTTTAGAATATACTAGCGATCCACACGTGCGATGCACGGATTATATATTAAGTAAAAATAATTTTAATATTTTAGTTATTTTAATTAATCAAATTTAAAAATTATTTAAAGCCATTTACTAAGGATTAAATGATTGAATAATAAAGCAATATTACAAAATAAACTGATCAAAGAACATAAATATAGGATAGAAAAAAATTATTATAAGTTTTGGAAAACTTCTTTAAATACAATCGAACTTGTACGGCCACTATAACTATCTTCACCACATATCGAATTTTAAGACCGCAACATACAACTAACCGTGACTAAAAATATGATTATTCAAAATAACCCTACATTCAACAAAGATTGACCCTGATTCTTATTAATAGACATGGCATAAGATACCATCAACGGAAATTATCTTCATGGACTGTGCTATTACAACACATATTTTTTGATGTAATTCTAGTTGATATTGTATTATTTATTATTTATTATGAATTTATAATTTGAGATTGTGTTGCCCTTTATGGTTGTAGTATTTATTTTGAGATTGCACTAAAAAAAATGAATGAACTATAATTGTTTGTTGATTTTTACATTTATTTTTTATTTTTTCTTATTTTGCGTGTTTTACTTATGATTAATCTCTGTTTCACCGTCCCGAACCGTACCGTCTCGAACCATCCTGAACCGTCCCATTAGAACCGAATCTCAAAATCGAGCCGCATCGAATTTTGCATGCGGTTTGAGTGACGGGAGATTTTTTCTCTACGTTGATTAGCCCCGAGATTGATTTTTAAAATCTTCGAACTTCGGGACGGTTCTGGAAATTTGTGAATCTGCGAACCGTTCCGTACCTTGCACACCCCTAATTAAGATGGATGGAATGTGTCCCATAATCAAAAGTACATATTTATTTTATAAATACATGTCATTCATCAATTAAGTGGAATTCATCCATAAAGTAAAATGCAAGATAGAGTATAATTGAATCGTATTGTTTATGTCTCCTGAAAACAATTTTAAGTGTGAGTTTTGGCCAAGAATTTGTTCATGATTATGCCATTATGGTTACATTGACTGGTTAGAAAATAAGATTTTATGTTAAAGTGTCAATTTTTGTGTTTAGATAAATATTAGTTTTAGTTAGGCTTTTAGTCCCCCAAACTTTTAAAAAACTCAATTAATTATATGTATATTTGTTTTAAATTATATAACTTTTAGTATTAAATATTTATTTTTTATTGATTTAATCCCACAAAATTAATTAACCCCAAATATTTTATGTCTAGCTCTGCCCGTGTCACACAATATTTTATAAAATAGTTTACAAAAATTTGTAAAGTAATTTGGAAAAGCATACAGTTTTATTCCTAGCTCGTTCTTTGCATGAACTTAGGAATTAACGTTTTGTTTACGTTGAATCCCAATTAATGGGACAAACATTTGTTAGGCGGGTTGTTATCAGCAGATTCAACCTTGTGTTCCATCATTGAAATGCAACCAAACCTAAACCATCAATTTTTAACTAGGGTGTCCCCTCAAAAAAGAAAAAAATTAACTCGGGGGCGACAATTTATTAATTTTTTTTAAAAAGAATATTGTAAAAAAAAATATGACAAAAATTTGTATAAGAGGATCTTATTGACATATTTCATGTGAAGGATCATACATCTAAAACGAATTCCAACTCAAACTCAAACTCATATATGAAAAAGTCCAAATTTTTTATGTTCTTTAGAATCCATCTCAAAAAATATTATAAAATATTAGAATGAATTTTGAGAATGTAAATGAATGTAAAATGATAGTTGAACAATGATACCGATATGATGGTTATTTAGTAAAATATTGATTGTTGCGGATTGAACTGTTGTTGTCTAATATAAATTAATTGATGATTTTTTATTAAAAGTTATATTGGATTTTCTGTTTGCATTGCACCAATTACTAAAATCAACAGAAGAAACTAAGAAGAAAAAACGAAAACATTAATTAGTTTTATCTGAACAACGTAATATAATAAAAGATGCAATACTATAGTCTATATGACAAAAGAAAAAAAAAAACTACTTGGGTAATTTATCGTGCAAGCCTTTATCTTTATCTATTGATACTTTTGAGTAGATTATCGTCATAATTATTAGTAATTGTAATTTTAAAACTATATAATATTTATTTAAGCACAAATTAGGATCCTCCAAGATTCCGTCCAGCCTTGCACCCAGGCATTAATTATTAACTAATAAACTACTGCACGTTAGTTAAACGCACATTATTTATTTTAATCCAGCTAATAACTAATTAACTCACTAATCACACATCTTAATCCCTCTCTCTCACAAGCCACAAATCCCAGCACACGGTTACTGCGTGCAATTTCTATATCATACGGGAAAATTACAGATTAAAATCGAAGGAAAATGAGCGGCGAAGAGAGGTGGTGCGTGGTGACCGGCGGGCGAGGATTTGCGGCGAGGCATCTGGTGGTGATGCTCATCAAGTACGGCATGTTTTCCGTGCGCGTTGCGGATTTGGGACCCACCATCATGCTCGATTCCGACGAGGAGAATGGCGTTCTCGGCGAAGCGCTAAAGTCTGGCCGCGCGGAGTACGTGTCTGCAGATCTTCGTGACAAATCGCAAGTGCTCAAAGGTTCATTTATCAGCATTAGTTTTGTAATTGAGGTTTAATTTGCTTTGTTTTTTTGGTTCCATTCTTCTTTATTTAAACTTTGTGAGTTGTATAATGTTGAGCTCGTATAGTTGATATTGGGTCACACATTATTAAATGCTGTTGGATGCATAGTCTTGAAGCAAGTTAGTGGACTTCAAACTGAACTGAGTTGGCCCGCGCAAGGTAGTTTTCACGCTTGGTTAGAAATTCTTATCAAGCTTGCAGATATGTTGAGCATGGTCTAATCATTATCAAATCAAGCTTTAAGCAAGAAGGATACAAATCGA
Source organism: Rehmannia glutinosa (assembly GCA_016081115.2). Taxonomy (NCBI): domain Eukaryota; kingdom Viridiplantae; phylum Streptophyta; class Magnoliopsida; order Lamiales; family Orobanchaceae; genus Rehmannia; species Rehmannia glutinosa. The sequence goes on from JABTTQ020003480.1 coordinate 65,935, forward strand.
GCTAAAGTGTGTGTGTGTGTGTATATATATATAGATTAGTTTTTTTTTTTTTTTTTTTATCCTTTTTTACTTAATTGAGTTGAGCATAGACATTTTTAAAATGACAACCAAGAAATTATGTTGAAACTTGGTTTGATAAGTTCATAATATCGAGCTCAAATATGCTTTCGATCAATCCATCCTGAGTCCGATTTGGAGTTACTTTGTAGTTTCTGTCCTACGAGCTAGATACACAAGAGATAACTTGTTTAGCAATTTTGGCTATGAAGGAAATGTAGGTATAGTTAACATCTTTTACTAATTTGTGCAGACGTATACCATATTTGTCGATGTTTTGAAATTTGTGACACTTTTACTTTTTATAGCATATCAAGACAGAGTTTGACAGAATCATATTGTGCTTGCTAAAGGTCTGTTATCTTGTATATCAGTCTGGCTGCTATACATTTAATATTGCACATTTGAACATTTAGCTTCTGTAGTGCATCACAATCTAACTGTGATAATTTTCTGATGAGCTTCTCTTTTCTTCCTTTCAATGGCTTAAATTTGTTGTTAACGACTGACGCGTCAGACATAAAATTTCTTCTAGATTTCTGTCTGTCTTTGGTAGCATGAATTTTGCAACAATTCAAAATAAGGGAGAAGTTTAAAAATCTCCAGTTTCCAATTCTAGGTTGCGTGTGTATGTCTATTTTTAGTACAACTTTTAGGTTGTTGCAGAGTGGTATCAGAGTGGTCAATGTATCCTCGGCTGGAATCCTCGCAGTGCTAGCTATTGCTATTGCTATTGGTTCTACCGTCTAGTGCTATTGTTTCTATTGCTATTGTTGTCGACATGTTCACTGTGATCTACTTTGTATTTAGCTTGGAAGCTGGGAACAACTCAAATACTAGATCTAGTTTGATTAAAAGTTGAAATTGGTGCCAGTTTTACTATATGATTTTACTTGATAGTGGTAGTTTATTTGAACTTTATTGTAGATGATTAAAAAAGTGTTGGAGTTTTCCTGATTACAATATCATGTAATGGGACATGACTAGAGCAACTATCTCAACTCATCGCCTTCTCATGATATTTTCCCTGCAAGTGGAAAAACTTATGATGATGATGGTTTTGGAATTTCATCTCATTTCTCCTTCGTTTGAAGGTTGCGTCAGGAAGGGCATTCGGCGTAAAACTTTGCCACTTTGTTTTTTTGTGTGAATTTACAGTGTCAACTAATTTTAAACAATGACATTATAAACTTCACACCACCGACCCCACGTAGTGGGATAAGGTGTAGTTAATGATTATTGTCAATGCAGCTTGCCAAGGAGCCGAGGTCGTCTTTCACATGGCTGCACCTGATTCCTCTATCAATAACCATCAGCTGCATCATTCTGTCAATGTACAAGGTTAAGTTTTTGGCCTTCTAGATCAGAGTAAGATGCACGCTTGTGTGATTGCGCATGTTTGCATTTATGAAACACTCTAGCCCTTTGTTTTCCATCAAAAAAATCTTTTCCTTTCTTTATTTTGTTGTAACTATGGCCAACAGGAACCAGAAACGTTATTGATGCATGTATCGAGCTGAAAGTAAAACGACTCATATATACAAGCTCCCCAAGCGTAGTCTTTGATGGAGTTCATGGAATAATTAATGGAGATGAATCATTACCTTACCCTTCTAAGGTACTGAAGAACTTGACTCCTCCTACATTAGTACAATCTTATTTTAACTCAAAGCTAGAAAGGAGTATTAGAGTAAGATTATTTTTATCCTTTTTGTTTATGATTAGCTATTTCATCAAGTCCCTTCTATCTAAATCACTAGATTTTGTCTTGGTTAACTTTTTAAGCACAACGATTCATATTCTGCCACAAAAGCTGAAGGAGAGGCAATGGTTATCAAGTCAAATGGTTCAAGTGGACTTCTAACATGCTGCATTCGACCTAGCAGCATTTTTGGCCCTGGTGATAAGTTGCTCGTTCCATCTTTAGTTGCTGCGGCGAGGGCCGGGAAATCGAAGGTGATTAGTAGGATTTTCTTGTCCTATCTTGTTATTGACTCTTGCTTTTACTTTCTTTAAAGTAGGGTATTTGTCTGGTCCAAACAATATATAAAAGTTGCCAGATGAATAATACATGTAGCTTTTGTAGATCTAATGTGAAGTGCCTGCCTTCACATGGAATATGTTTTGTGGATTTCTTATGTTATTCTATTTATCCTTGTAGTTCGTAGCTTGTGAAGTTTGCGTTCATTTTAATTTAATATTTTCCTGTATTATCCTGAAACCTGAATTGTGTTTAGATATTGTACATTTGGATGGTCTGGTCGTTGATTCTGATGTCTAATGTGAATGACAGTTCATCATTGGAGATGGAAACATGTATGATTTTACATATGTCGAAAATGTGGCACATGCTCACATATGTGCGGAGCGAGCTCTGGCATCTGAAAAGACAATAGCAGAAAAAGCTGCTGGACAGGTAGCATTTTATATTATCTCATGGCATACGTGGTTGTACATGTTACTGACTGTTCGCCTTATTTTTAGCTTCACCGCAAGTGTACGGTGTAGTTTATAGAATAGGGTAAGCAAGGTCGTATCCACGGAGACTAATAAATTAGTGCGCTAAGTATTGAACCAAAATAGTCTTATTTTTATTTAGACGATCGAAAGTTTGATGGTTGTTGTTTTGAGATTAAGACAATTTAAATCACTAAAACACGAAAATAAGATAACACAAATGAAAGAAGTATCAAGATGATGAAATGGATTTCGAGTTAAGGTTTCGATTAATAATCCTCTTGTTGTCCGATTAAGTCAAAGCTAAGGTTATTATCAATCTTCCTATAAGACGATCACAAAGCTATTTTATCCCCCTCTCGAGATGTATATAAAACGTAGATTGAAATATCTATGCTAAAGCATCTCTACTCAACAATAGATACACAACTCCCAAAAGCATCAAAGATCAAATGTCCTCACAATATTCGCAAACCTCTCGATTCATGCAAATATTTGTGTCGAATATTCAAGATCTAATATTGAAACTCATCTCTCGAATTATGAATCAATATATCAAACAAGTTAAATCATTGATCAAGTGATAAAACAAGAATAAGCTCAAAATACTCAAATAGGCTTTAAGATAATAACTTCAACTAAGATTAAAACATCCAACAAGAGTTCATTAATCTACTCCCAAAACCCGGAAATCTCAAGAGTTTAGCTACACATGATTTCTAAACAACTCATAAACAAATTGTTCAAAGCCATTACAACTAAATGAAAGATTGAAACTAAAAGAGAAACAAGAAAAACTTAGGAAAGTCGACAATCTCTCGATATATCTCCGTTCCTTAAGCTCCGATGCAACCCGATTGTCTCCTTGATGTCTTCTTCCAAGAATAGACCTTGTCTTGTGTTGTAGATCCCAAAAAATGTCTGATTTCTTTGTGTGCGCCCAAAAAGCCTTTTTATACTCCCCATCATGTTTAGGGCTTAATGCAGCAGATTATGGGATTCCAGCGCAGACGCACGGGTCGTGCGCCCACGCACGGGTTACCCGTGCGCCACCCTGCTGGAATACCCCAACTCTCTGTAGGGCGCACGGGTGGTGCGTCGGAGCACGGCTACCCGTGCGCCACTCCGGTGAGATATCCCGACTCTCTGTAGGGCGCACGGTGGTGCGTCGAGCACGGCCTACCCGTGCGCCACTCCGGTGAGATATCCCGACTCTGTATGGCGCACGGGTGGTGCGTCGAGCACGGCCTACCCGTGCGCCATGTCTGCAGCCTTCAATCAACCTTATACAGGGGTGCACGGGTGGTGTCTTGAGGCACGCCCAACCCGTGTGCCCCCCTGTTTCTTCCGTGAACGCTCAACTTTCGCTCTTTTAGGCTTCACGTTTCGTATATCCACTCAATTCTCCGCGTTTCTACTTTGCTTTCCTCATATCTTATTCAATTAGCTTCAAATATCATGAAATTCCTACAAAATAAGCAAAGTGTAATATCTTTTCCACAAAGAGTGAATATGTAACGTTTAACGCGAGTATATGCATGTTTACTTATCATTATAGCTCGAAATACGCATCAAAACACATGCAAAATTCACGCTTATCACTGACCAGAGTCTGTTTAAGAGATATAACTCTATTCCAAATTCATACAAAAGTATCCAATGCTAAATTATGTATGGAAGTATGTATGCGTAATGTAATGTGGCTGCCAATTAAGTTCTTTATTTCCATACATCTGATTGTGTAATTGAGAATTGGTTGTCTTTTAATGTACTCCATATATATTAGATTCTTCAAGATTTTCGATAGAGATTGCCATTTAGAAGAGTATGAGCTACGAGGAACTTTCCCGAATCTCTCTTTCTTGAGTGGAAATTACCTGACCCACATGGAAGCCCCAGTAACAGACTTTATGTTGCAAATCTTGTTTACAGGCATACTTCATTACCAATATGGAACCGATTAAATTTTGGGAGTTCATGTCTATCATTCTTGAAAGTTTGGGTTATGTAAGGTATTATTCTTCTGTTTCCAAAGCTTGTGCATCTTTGTTCCACCCCACCCTTCTCCTTTCCTAGTTATTCGAGCATGAAGCCTAGCTGTTATCATTTTTCTGAATTTTTGAGTCTGCATCATTTTGCTCTATAGCTCTCTTCTCTAATGAAAAACTCTATTCAGAGGGGTCATTTTCTGTTATAAGTTTTGTTTTAAACATTATACATTATATGTATCTCTATTTCTAATCTTGTATAGCATGCAGACCAAAATTTAAGATCCCTGCCTCTGTCATGATGCCAATTGCACATATGGTGGAGTTGATTTATAAAGCTTTAGCCCCTTATGGAATGAAGGTTCCACAGTTAACACCTTCAAGAATCAGACTTCTATCTCGTAGCAGAACTTTTGATTGTTCTAAAGCAAATGATCGCCTTGGCTACAGACCTATTGTGCCTCTCCAGGTCTGCACATGCCCCTTAATGAGTCAACTTCTCTCTTGTCTATAAATTACCTTTATATGTGTGGGTTGCAAGATGGAGTTTTATCATTTTGATCAAGTATATGTGTTAATTCCATCTGTAATAATTTGAGAATCTTGGCTTTGTAAGACTTGGTCGATGCTTATTGCAATGATATGCTGTTATTTATTAGGCCCATGGAAGAAACAGAGGCTTCCTTGCTCTGATTGCTGCAAATACATGTTGCTGGTTGTTACTAATAATCAATATTAACAGAAGAAAATGTAAACCTTCCCCAGTACAATTTATATAATTAAAAAGAAAAAATTTGTCATGGCCATGAATATATGAATTGAGATGATTTTCGCTTATATATGTGTGTGTAATCTATATTCCATCTACTTTATCAACTCTGTAATAGAAAAATGCTTGCTCGTGGAGAGTGATCTCAGCTTATTTGTGGCTTAATTTCTTCGATGATTTGCCGTCACTGCAGGAAGGCCTAAGAAGAACTATTGAATCATACCCACACTTGAGGGCTGATGTTCAACCTAAAAGGGATTCTAAAGGTGAATTACATCTTGGCAGTGTTAAAAGGCACTAATCTTTTACTTTCTACCATAGCTTTCCTTCTTCCTCCATGGAGTGTTGATATGCTAGTATTATGATATTCAGTATACATAATGCATCATCCTTATCCAGCATTTTTGTAATTTAACAATATAGATAGTCACAGTGATATACATTACAATCTGAAATCAAGTATTGAAAATTTACCTATTAAGAACTTTGACTTGAAATTTGAAGTGTATTTCATGAACTCTAATTAATGTTTACGTCACTTCCAGTTGACGCCCCACTCTGGAGGAATAAAAAGCAAACACTCGCGGTGGTGTTTATCATGGCTGCATTTTACTTCAGTTTCATAGCAACTGGGAATGCTACTATTACTGCAGTTTCCAAGCTTTTGTTAGTAGCATCAATTCTCCTTTTCATCCGTGGAAAACTACCCCGGAAAATGTGAGCAATCCATCCTTTCTTATTCTGTATACATAATTGTTTCTTGTGCTCATCAATACTTAATCTGTGTAATTAACATTGATAAATTTTGATCTAAGAGGTGTGTGTGTGTGTGTGTGTGTGTGTGTGTGCTGTAAATGCCTTTATATGCTACATGTACATTATTGACGATTATACTTTGAAACTTGTTTCGGAATGAAATGATAGAGAAGAATCAAATCCTCCAATTCAAAACTGGTATGTTCATTCTATCCACCACCGCCAAAACTTCCATGTTTCTAGTATTTTTAACATATGAATGTTCTTGAATGTTGGAATTGTATAAATATGGGATCATTACAGTAATAGATCAGAAATCAGAATAGAATCAGAGTAATAAAAGAAGACAAGTATATATGTATGTGTGTGTGTACAGTGGCGTAGCCACCTTAAGCCCAGTGTGGTCGACGGAATCTCGTGAACGACCCTAATAAATTTGGCCTGGACCGCACTGAAAATTCAGTCCAAGATCTAGTTCATGTAAAAAAATTGAGTAAAATATATAAAAGGCCAAAAGAATTAAGAATCACCTTGGCCATTTAACATATATGACTATATGAGTGTATGAATGATTGACTTGTTTGTTATATAAAAAGACATGTATGTTCCAAACTTGCTAATGGACAACTTTTTAAAGTTCGAACTTTTGGATCTAAAAGTCCATTTTCCGTAATAATAATAGTTGTTTGTGGTTGAATAATAATCTTTTAGATAAATCACTTCTCCAAAAAGTCCAATCTAGATAAGCTAGAATTGGTAAGTGTGAAAACCTTCAAAGAATTATTGCAAGGTACGACTTCATATTGCCTTTTTATTGAAATATTTTTTATTTTCTACTTTTTAAAATTCCAATCGATGATCGCCTAGCGAAACGAAAAAATTTCTGACCGCACTAGCTGGGAATCTTGGCTACACCCATGTGTGTGTATATATATAACATTTTGCAGACTTAGTGATCTGCAAGTGTACATTCGGTTGGCTAAAACTCTCACAGTGGAGTTGATAATTTTTTTATAAATTTCTTGTCAATTAAGACTAATTTTTCGTTAAATTTTCTTTCAATTAAGACTAATTTGTTTTCTTGTGGTTAACAGCGGCAACGGCAACTAGACCTGTGAATGATAAGTTGATGGAAATTGGAAAGCCAGGGGACATGTCAAGGGGTTACCTAGATAACTGCTGTTACTAATGTGGACTTCGGCAGCTATAGTTCACTTTCTTGAAATTGAAAGAGAAAATAAAAATAAAAATAAAATCAAACATGGTTAGCCTAGTGGCCTGGGTTCGACTACCTGCGGTATCGAACTTTTTTAAAAACAAAAAAATGAAACATGGATTCATGAACTGTTATATAGTGCTGCTTCTTTCTTTGTTTAATTACACATATTTTTTTAAGGTTGCAAAGCCATTTGACAATTGTGGTTAATACAGTTGACGTTTTGCTCGTTGGAAGTATTTGGGCCAACACAAGCAAACTCCTCCTTTGGGCTACAGGCTTTAACTGAAGCTCAATTACATAAAATCAAGTCGTTTATGGCTTTATGCTAACTGAAACTCAATGACATAAAATCAATCTTGCACTCCAATTTGGAACTTATAAATTTTGTCATAAATGGCATTCTCTCCAGAATGAATGCATTTTTTAATGAGGGCCCTTTCTGCAAATGAACATGTAATGATGTTATCAAGAACATCAATAATTTACAAGAAGCTAAATAGTAATGGGAGAAGAATCACAAGAGGGGCATTTCTGTTAACGGTCGAATTACTACATTAGAACTTGCATTACCTTGCTTAAATTCCATCGCCCGACTGCCGGCCCCCTTGCTCGTCTCACCATTTATTTCTAACCAAATTACTTCAGACCAATAATAAGTTATTCTGAAGATTTATTCAATTCGCCTATTATGATCCTTCCCCGTCTCTCAAGTTCATGGAGCATCACAAGTGCAGCAGAATCGAACGAACTCTTCTTATCAGCTCTTGCCTCTCCAGTGAGTTCAATTTTACCAAAATCAGGGATGGTCAAACTGATTTGTGACTCGAAACTGTTAAAACCTGTCGTATCACCAAGCTGCATGGGAGTTCTGTTAACAGAAGATTTTCGTTAGCTGCCAAAAAAATAAAATTCCTCAATTATCTTTCAAAGCTACAAACCCCCTTGATATTTTCTATTTTACAAATTGCACCTATTGAGAGGGTTATTTGTTAAGCAAATACAAGCCTCAAGGGGTGTTTGTAATACTTTAAGGGGGTGTTTTGTTATTTTGAAAAAATAACTGGATGTTTTTGTAATTTGACTAAACCTCAGGGGCAGCTTTTGTAATTTACCCATATATTTATGTGTGTGTGTGTGTGTGTGTTGTGCTAACCTAGATTTTTGCTCGATCGTTTCAAAAGCAGGCATTGGCCATTGCAGTTTCTTGCATAGGGCGTAGAGTGAGGTCCGAGGTCCGCCTTTCTTCATGTCAATTGGTGGCAGCACTGTAGACAAAGATAAAAAATCACAACCTAGAAACAAATTTAACAACATCCTCGATACAATATAACGAGCAGAGCACATGGAGAAAAATAATAACAATAGTAATCCATGTCCATGATAGCGCATTTGAAGCTGATTCAAAACATTCATCAAAGGAACCTATAAAATTCGATGTTACTAAGACGAAGTTCTTTCTCAGTATTAATAATCCATGATTGTCGAATGGACAATTCTTCATTTATTCTTCAAAGTTGCATAAATCTTGAGAAAAGAATGTTATTATAAATACCTGGGATGTCAGTCGTGTCAGAATCACAGGCTCCCTTCATCTCCGAAACTGGCTTGTGCTTTTTGAGTGCTGATTCGGAAGATTCAATGGGTGCATCGACCTTGTCAGTGTCGTCGTGTTTTCTCCGTTTGGAAGATTTTATTCCTCTCAACTGCAGTCAAAATCAAAAGCATCTTAAATCATTCAACTGCTGGAAAACTATACTCCCTGGTAAACTTGAAGACCAAGAAGACAAGATACTTGGGGCGCGACTGGATACCAAAAACATTTCATTTTCATTCCATTAGAGAAAAATTTCTATCCGATTGCATATGAAAATTTTTAAAAATTACACTACTCACTCACTTTCGCTTTTTCTCCCACCAATCGCATCTACTCACTTTTCAAGAAAACCATCAAATCACCAATCATTATCACACAATTATCAAAAATTCCACTATTCACTCACTCACACATTTCCGATCATTATTTTACTATTTTATATCAAATCAACTTTCATCGTTACATTTTCATCTCATATCCAATCACACTCTCAAAATTCATCCTTCTTTCAAAAAAAAATTATCACTATTCTCTAGCCAAAAAATAATAATAATAAACTACGTACAAAATTAAAGAAAATAAACTACCAGAGGTCTTAGAAAAACGTATAGAGCATGTCTACGAAATTCCCTAAAATCCCCACGAATTTTAACTTTTCCTATGTTCACTTCTTAATTATATTCAGAAAGAGAAACCAAAGTAACATCTCAATGTATAAGGCTCTTTAGTTTTTCCCATATCAATAAACTAGGTAATTATCCCATTAAGCCTTTGTTCCTTTTGCTCTTTGCTTATGCATCCTATAGTTTAGCTACATAATAGTTAAAAAGTTAAAAAAAAAAAAAAAAAATTCAAAAGGGGAAAAAAAAAGATACTAATGAAAAAGCAGAGAGAAACCTCTAATTCCTTCAATAAATGAAGAGCTGCCATTCCCTTTGCAGCTTTACTGTTAGGTCCACGGCCTTGACCGTCTAATAGCACATCTTCAAGCTGTAACTTAAGGACTGCATGCACAGTATCTCCTTTCGGGATAAAATGTTCTTTGATGAAGTAACCAAGTGAGTCGCATAATTCATTCAATTCACGTGTAGGAGGAAGTTCAAGCTTATCAGGAGTCACGATCGGAGATAACAGTGGTTTAAAGACTTTCCAAACTTCATCCAAATTAAGTTTAGAATCAATAAGCACTGCTCCAGCTATGCTTTCTACCAAGTCTCCAAGTACCTAAACGATAGAAAAAAAAAGTAATATTAAATACGTTATTTGAAAAAAATGACGATGAAAATTGACCAAGAACTAGCAAGCCCTGAATATATTAAGCAAGTAGGGAGCCAAAGAATAAATTCTGATAATGAAGAAACAAGATTTGTCCAAAATTTTTGAAAAAAAAAAAGAGAGATAATTACAAAAACTACCCCGAGGTTTGGAATAATTACAAAGAAAACCAGAGAAGTTTCAAATTTGCCAAAAAAAAAAAAGAGGAAATTACACCCCCTGTACTATTCGCTTTTTAACACTTAACCATATAATCTATTTTTCATTACACTTTACCATATGAACTATTTGCCCTATATGGACATTTTTCGCCCAAAAATAGTCCATATATAGGGCAAAAGTGCAAAAATTTCCATAGTTCATATGGTAAAGTGTAACAAAAAATAGTTTATATAGTAAACTATAAAAACGCGAATAGTATAGAGGGTTTAGTGTAATTTCCTCAAAAAAAAACCTACGGTTTGATTATGTGTGTAAATGTAAGGGGGAATTGTATTATTTTTCAAATGTGAAGGGGGTGTTTGAAATGTTTTTGCTTATGAAGAGGGTAAAGTGTAATACAGAACCAAACCTCAATGGGATTTTCATAATTTTCAAAAACCTCCGTTTTTTTTATTAGCTCAAACTTTGGGGGTAGTTTTTGTGACTGTCCCATAAAAAAAGGGAATTTTAGTCAGCCAAGCTGAAAACTCACCTTAGGACCTTTAGTGTCTGGTGTTAATACCACGGTGCTCAAACCAGACACAAACTTAACAAATGCTGATATTTGGTTTTCGAGATACAAGGAGCCGTGCTGAAGGTGCGGGTGAAGGTTGCATCTCACAGCAGCAAGTGCAAAACTGTCGTTGTTAACAGATGCAGAACGCAAGTCAGTCAACATCCCAGGATCAACATTTCTATGGCTTTCGTAAAGATGCCGTGTGATAAGTATGTCCAAAACGGCATCACCGAGAAATTCAAGTCGCTGCGATAGATACAGTAGGTGCAAACGTGAAAAGTTTAAAAGATTCTAGTTGCATTAAGGATTTATATCATGATGTGTGTGCCATAATATCATAGATATCTCATCATTTTACCTATGGAATAATTACAAAAAAAAAAAAACCTGAGGTTTGGGCTAATTACAAAAAAAAAAAAAAAAAAGAGAAGTTTCAAAATTACAAAATGCCCCTTCAGGTTTGATTATGTCTTAATGACTAAATGTAATGGGTTTTTGAAATGATATTTGCTTATAAAGGGGAAAATGTAAGACGGAATCAAACTTTTTGAAGTTTTTTTGTAATTTTCAAAAACCTCGGGAGTTTTTTGTAATTAGCCCAATCTCAGGGTTTTTTTGTAATTATCCCTTTTACATATTGAATTTTTAGATTTTGGTTCACCGTTCACACCTGGTAACAATAGCCAACACCTTGTTCACGTTCGCTTTCATGTGTTATCGCCTCTAGCAACAATCCTTTGGTCGAAAATTCATACCCGAGCTTTGACTCTATAATGCCAATATCCTCGGCTTTTGGAGCATAAGAATAGAGTGAAGCAACTTTAATAACATCATCTATCAATGAATGCTCGAACTCTGCTTCAATGCCGAGCCACTTCATGAAACTAAGGGCAGCAGTCAACCCACCACCCACATAGTATGCCCCAATGAGAGCTTCAACACAATCGGATATGGTCTTCGAAACCATCCATCGATGACCTCTATCACAAGTCTTTCCGATCAGTAATTTTATATCTTCACTGAAAAATTTGCTATCTAAAGGCACTTCCATGGTATCCAACCCGTGGCCACATGGAGAAGGCCATATCGAACGCTGTCCTGATGCGGTCCATCCGCGGGGATCAAATGCACAATCTCGCGTATTCCTTTAATAAACAAACGAAACGGAAATCAGTGAAGTCCATTCATTAAATGACTAATTGCAAGGGATAATTACAAATACTACCCTTGAGGTTTAGCCTAAGAACCAAGAAGAAAAAGAATTACATTCATCTTTCATAAATATTGCCTTTGACCGTAAACGATAGCGTGATATGATCCATATAGCCAGGGGCGGAGCCAGACCAATTTCATTGGGGGGCTAGAGGAGAAAAAATAAAAACAAGCATACCGACCATATTTATACCAAAGATTCAGAAATACGAGATAGTGAGTTTAATGCAAAACAAATAACCAAAGGAAACACATCATAGAATTTACTTATAATCATTATTTAAATCTATGAAAATTGTACACGACGCTTTTTCATTGATTCAAACTTAGTTATTATAGAATTTGTGCTAAAAGTAGTGGCGATTTCTTTCTCAATGTAAATAACTAAGTTATCTTTTTCTTAAAGAAGTATCAATGGTCTTTAATTTTCCCATGTGTGTAACTGAGATAGTGAGATGTTGAGATGATAAGAATTAAAAAGATTATTAAATTAAACGAAAGAAATCTAACTAAAAAGATCAAATTGCTATTAAAGTACTACAATAGAGTTTTACTTGGTTCTCATCCATTATGTCAAAAACAAGGAGATTAACAATTAACATCATATTTCAAATTTAAGCCCTTTGGTTGACGCAATTTATATTCTAAAATTAAATATTCAATTTTTTTTATTGTCTACAATTATATTTCTACCACATTAAACCCAATTAAAGTAATTACTATTCTAAAATTTCCACATTACTAATAGAGTAATAAATCAATACTATATTACTATAGAGTAATAAAGCAATTACTATTCTAAAATTTCCACATTATATGTATATATATATATACTACTTAGTTTAAGTTTAAAAGTTTGGGGGCCGACCCCACATAGTGGAAAAAAGGCTCAGTTTGTTGTTGGATGTTGTATCTTTCAAAATTACGAATACCCCCTTGACATCTGTTGTTGTTTTACAAACTGCACCTATTGAGGGGGGTAATTTGTAAAACAAATACAAATCTTAAGGGGGTCCTCTAATTTTAAAAGAAACTTGATTTTTTTTTGTAATTAGGATAAACCTCGGAAGTAGTTTTTTTAATTATCCTTAATTGCAATGATATTGCATATCATACCTGCAACTTGCGATTTGTTCCCAATTTGTGGAGAGTTGAGTTGCAAATAATCCTACAACGAGACGAAGACAGTTGCCCTTCGTGCTTCTTGGGATACTTAAGGAAGAGGTGACAGCTTACAGCATACTTTAAAATCGAATCTCCAAGCAATTCTAATCGCTCCATGGAGAAACTTTCGCAACATCTTTGAGTAGTGAGAGCCTCCAATATCTAATTATACAAGAAAAAATTGAACTGTAAAACTGAAGTATAAAAAAAATTGATAATTACAAAAAACACCCCTAAGGTTTGGGCTAATTACAAAAAAACCCAGAGTCCTTTGAAATTTACAATAAAAAACTTGTTTGATTCCGTCTTACATTTGCCCGGTGATTTTCGAAAATATTTCAAAATACCCCCTGACATTTACAAAAATATTTCAGTTACCCTCTTTAAATTTAAAACAAAAAGAAACCTGAAGGGGTTTTTTGTAATTTTGAAACATGTCTGGGTTTTTTTGTAATTAACTCAAATCTCAGGGGTGTTTTTGTAATTATCCCTAAAAAAATTATTATTCATACTAGGGGTAATTACAACACTACCCCTGAGGTTTGGGTTAATTACAACAAAACCCAAAGATTTTTTTTGCAATTTTCAAAAACCTGTGGGTTTTTCGTAATTAACCCAAACCTCAGAGGTAATTATTGAAATTATCCCTTCATACTATAAAAAAGCACATACCAAAGAGCTTGATATACGGAAATCGCCTGCATCACGTGATATTTCTTCCCTAAGCTGGCTGGCCAACATCAGAGACTCCAGCCGGTGCATTAGTGAAGGTAGCAAATAGAACGACTTCAAGACATCAGTTTGGATATCAGCACTGACTACAAGTTCCGGTGGTATATGAGCATGTTGTTGTGGCTTTATCTCAACAACTTTCCTGCCACCTTTCGTTTTATTTTTTAACGAAGCACCTGATAATTTTAAAAGATACTCTCAGAATACAACTGGCATCAAGCATTTGAATATTTGATCGAGTTATATTCCACGGCTTCCAGAAAAACGTATAAACACATGCATAATACAAAAGTTTATAGCACAATTTTCATCATCATCATCATCATCATCATCAACTGCACCGTGGTGTGAAGTTTATAGTGTCAATTAATTGTCTAAAATTAGTTAACACTACAAATTCACACAAAAAAGCAAATGGCAAAAAACAAACCTTCATAGGACAGTTTATAGCAAATTTGATACATATAAATTTCCACAGGCTCGAAAGAAATATTTCAACTTATCTAGCATGACACTTGACTAACCTTCATTTCTAAAGTCGACAAGAAGATTGTGTGAATTATGACTTTGCTTCAGAAGCAACAAAGGCTGTTCTGGATGCTTTAGAACAATCCCATACCTGACAATAATAAAAGTTAAAAAATGTGAAGGAAAAAAAAAATATAGAAAAAAATGAAACACAAATAAAAAAGTCCTTAAAGACGCACTTTTTGAAGTAATAATCAGCGTAAGACGAGTAACTCGCATCAGTATCCCCTTCGAACGGGCTTTCAGCAGATGTATCAGCAACAATATCCAGAATAGAATAAATTCTGCCGGTATGGATGGCTATAACCACCATTTCCTTGAGGCTTTCTTCAGAAGCAGATGTGTTGGCCAAGTGAATGACCTGGCTGTTCGATTTAGTCGCAACTGGATCACTCGAGTCAACTGACGAATTTTCATCGTTTGCTTCGGGTTTCTTAAAATTCAACAAAGCATTTTTTCTCAAAAAATCCACTGCTGAAACACAAGACTCAATTCCCGTCCAATTAATCTTCAAAGGTTGCTCGGTTGCTTTATCCTCCGGCGCGAGGGGTAAGAGTAAATACATATTTGATGGATCCCATAATGATTCCTCTGTTTGAAATAAAAGTTTTCTTACTCCTGATGATTTGATAATCAATTTCCCGAACAAACCATTAAATATCAGTTCTTGAAAGCATTTGGCGTTTGCCACCTGTTAGGAGAGGAGATAGATGGTCACCTATCAGAGAACGAAAACAGAGAATACAAAAAACCTGAGGTTCGGGCTAATTACGAAAAACTCCATAGGTTTTTGCAAAATTACAAAAAAAAAAAAAAAAAACCTTGAGGTTTTATTCAGTCTTACATTTTCTCCCTTCATAAGCAAAGAATATTTCAAAAAAAAAAAAAACCATGATATTTATAGAAAGGGATAATTACAAAAACCCAGAGTTCTTTGAAAATTACAAAAAAAAAAAAATGTTTGACCATACATATTTCCCGGTGATTTTCGAAAACATTTCAAAACGCCCTTGACATTACCCCCTTAAATTTAAGACAAAATGAAACCTGAAGGGGTTTTTTGTAAGTTTAAAACATGTTTGGGTTTTCTGGTAATTAACCCAAACCTCAAGGGTGTTTTTGTAATTATCCCTTATAGAAATACTACAATTACCCCCTTAAATTTAATACACAATCAAACCTTATGGGGCTTTTTGTAATTTTAAAGCATCTCTGGATTTTTTGGTAATTAGCCCAAACCTCGGGGGGTTTTGTAATTATCCGTTAAGAATATAAAATGAAGCAGATTGTTAGTTTTAGAATATAATTAAACCTGTTGAGCATCCAGATACACTTGGCCGCTTGAAGAAACAGAAGCTCTAACAAACTTTGATAACAAGTATAGTTCCACTTCAATATTCCCCACGTCATCGGCTAGCTTCGTCTCCAATAAAAGTAAAAAACTGGAATATTTTTGTTCGGCAATATTACAAGCAAAGTCCATTTTGTATGCATGAAATTTGGACTCGTCAAGTTTATTTCCCCAAGTTCCAGACAACATGCGGATGCTAATTGAACCATGTAATTCCTTCCTCTTTGTTGTTCCTAGAAGCATTGCAACAAGCATAAAAGTCATTAAACACTCAAAACAATAATAACAAGAGTAGAGAAAATAAAGAAGCTAATTTCCATCAAGGAATGCCATCTCATTCATATTTAATTTTTCAAAGGGATAATTACAAAAACTACCCCTGAGGTTTGGGGTAGTTACCAAAAACTAGAGGTTTTTGAAAATTACAAAGATCACCTTGAGATTTGATCATAAGCAAAAACATTTCAAACACTCCCTTTACATTTGTAAAACGATTACTGTTATCCCCTTACATTTAAGGGCCAAGGCAGAATCAAACCTCAGCGGATTTTTGGTAATTTTGGAACTTTTAAAAAAGATTATGAACTTTCTGAGGCTGCTGAAAACATGCTCGGCAAACTGAGAATTACGAGTATACCTGCCCCTGAAGTTAATGCTTTGCCGTTCGAGCTGGGGCCCTTCTCGGAAGACTCTTCGCTATGAGGAAGTAGATGGTCGTTAAGAGCTCTCATCGCATGCAACTTCTTACATGCATCCAAGCACACAAGCTGTCTAGATACATGAAAGCTGCGAGCTACAGGACCAACGGCAGTTTGGAAAGCAGCATTGGGAGGTAGAATCAGTTTACATCTATACAAGTTGCCCTCGACCAAGAGCTCAAACTTTGGCTTCGGTATGAAATTACTGCATAGGAAACATAATGTTTAAGTAGCCTATTGATGAAAACGAGAGCAGACAGTCAGAAATTTCCTTGTTAAAGAGAAATATATTTTTGGGATAATTACAAAAAAACACGTGAGGTTCAGGCTAATTACAAAAAAACACAGAGATGTTTCAAAATTACAAAAAAATCCCTCAGGTTTGATTATGTTTTAAATTTAACTGTAATATTTTTATAAATGTATGTCAAGGGGGTTTTTGAAATGTTTTTTGCTTATGAAGGGGAATATATAAGATGGAATAAAACCTCAAGGGGTTTTTTGCAAATTTGGAAAACTTCTGGGTTTTTTAGTAATTAGCCCGAACCTCAGGGGGGTTTGTAATTATACAAATATCCCTAAATTTTTTTACTTGTTTCCAGGGAGTTTTGCACAATATGTGTGTACAAGGCCGACGCTAGAATCTGGAGTGATTGATGCCCCAGTCGACTCTACGACATATGCAAGTGCTTCATTTGTAATGCAAGCTTGTACAAGACAATCATCAGGGTCTTTGTTCTTGGCTGCATGTATCGTAGAATTCACGCTCCTAGCAATAATACGTGACATGTGATCGATTTGCTTTGGGTTTCCTCTGAAACACGTAACAAGAATTTATTAGACTTTCGGGATGATACAACACTCGTTAAGCAAAAGTGAGTCACGCATTCAGATTAGAGCAGAGGCGAGCATGCAAGAAAATGTTTTCACCTCTCAATCATCGTGATGTACTGAGAGTCCTTCTGACGAGGTAGGTCCCTTGATTGAACGTAACTACGAACAGTTTTTGGTAAATCAAAGCGAATTACGGAGGAACATTTGGACACATGAATTCCCTCCTCGACCACGTCAGTAGAAAATAAAAGATTGACCTAAAATATTTTACGCATCAATCAAGAAAACTGGCAAGGAAAAATTAATACTCTTTATGTCAAGGTACAATAAAATTACCGACCTTCCCATCATGAATTTCCATCTGTGATTTCGGGAAAGCCCACCAATGGAAGAGTTACTTCCAGTCAAATATGATACGTTCAAATGGGAAAAATCGGAAATTTTCTCCATCACTCTTTCAATTACTTTAGCAGCAATTATTCTTTCAACGAATATGACACAAATGACCTCCTTATCTTTCCTGCAGCCATGAAAATAGAAAATTGTAAAAAAAAAAAGGAAAAAAAGAAATAATATGAAATATATAAGCATCTCTGCTTATACAACTAGGGAATGGAATATTGTCATAAACTTCTTACCCAAATGATCTAAAAATTTCAAGTAGCTCATGCAGTTTTGAAGATATTTGGCCAGTTGAAAGTGCATCTGATCCACTATTTACAACATTTAGAAGCTTCTGATGCTCTGCGAAGACAACAATTAACAATTAGTATAGAAGAGTTCAATTATGACACTTAATTGATTTTAATTGCACAAACGTTGAAATTATGTATGGATGTGAAGAGTTCAATTATGATTTGTTGGAAAATGAATTTTCAAACTTTATTGGTTTTCGTGTGAGAATTGAGAATATGTTTGGTTTTTGATTTTGAAAATGAGAATATGTTTGGTTATAGTTTTTCAAATTTATTTTTGACAATGGATTGTAGTGTATTTTTACCGTTGAATGAAAAATTGTTTACAAAAAAATATTTTTAAAAAGTGAAAACTGAAGTTTTGAAAAACTTTTGAAACAAACATAAACCCATTTTCCGGAATAGTTGAAAGTGGAAAAAGGGGTTAGAAACACAACCATACATGACCTTACATTTTGCAGTTTTGTTATCGTATCATTTGGACTATTAATCTTCTTGGAATAAAGAAAATTTCTGTTTTAAATTGTAAGATGAAATCAAGAAAACTTACCATGAGATCCTTCAATTATTGACAGAACCTCCTGAAGGAAATTTTCATACTGCATAACACTTTCCTTATGAACCTCACATTCCTCTTGAACCTTACGAGCATTTTCTATGCAGACTTTAACAGCCTACAACAAAATAAATTGACATGTCGAATAAAACAAAACATGTATTATCAAATATTGATAAAGATCTTAGCTTTTTCAGTCATGGCCTTGTTGAACAAGAGCAAATACATCTACTAGCAATTTATTACTGAATACGAACTGATAAAAACACACTCTCGTCACTAGCAATACACGAGGTTATTTTTAGAAAGATAGAAAAGTTGATCGAAAAGATATATTTTTTATTGAACTGCCTGAGTAGTATTTAAGCATCTACCTCATAAGCACATAAGAGCCCAAGATTTTCAAGGCAAAACAAAATTCCAGTATGATCATCGGCCAATCTATCCAGCAACGACTTATATTTAACACCTGTGCCTTTGTACTGACTCAGCGGTGACTTCTCGAAGCCAAGCAAAACGGCATCAAACTGTCCACAATAGGAAGGGAAGATATTGCAGTAAGCACTTAATATACTTATACACAAAACTGAAAGCAGAGATTATGACTTTTTTACCTAGAAAATAAAATTACATACATATAGCATTTATTTAGAGAAATCGCCAATCAAATAAAGTTTCAAATCATCATATAATAAAATAATTAATTAATTAAAAATTATCACAACAGGAACTACTTTGAAGAGTGAAGGGCGGACTACCGTCCAAATATATTATTACAACTTAAATTAAAATCTCTACATTTTTTATTTCTTCCCTAGTAAAATCCATTATAGGTATCCACAAACTAATATGTCGCACTATAAAATTCACCTTAGACCACGAATTTTGTAATTTCGCTGTCAATTCCAAATCGGGAGGTTGCATTGGTCCGTAAAATCTGCATATCTGGTTGGCTGAGGGGATATCTTCCACTAGTTCGATCTTGTCATCTAGTATATAAACCTGTGTAACCACATAGAAACCTATCATGAATCATTAATTATCTGTAATAGAAATGCAACTTTTTCAACCCTAGCCTATACAGATCAGAAAAATTACCTGGGAATCCAACAGACGTTCAAGCTCCCCTATTTTCTCCTCGGAGACTTTAACGGACGAAACGCCTGATGAACAAGGACATGTAATATTATGTACACAAGAGAATTACAAATATTAGAGCTAAACACACCGAAAAGCACAGTAAAGTATCTACAGTATTGGGAAAAAGACAAAAATAGTTGGGCTTACCTTTTCCGACTGTGGGGGAAACAGTCATCCCCAAGATCTTCGGTCTGCATGTCGACTTATGATAAAATTCCTTCATAATCAGAAACAATCAATCAGTAAAAAAATTGCATACATGCGAACATTAACAAAGAAATGATCAAGGAAAATAAATAATTATAAAGATGTATCGATAAGGAAGAAAAAACAAATGTTAACCTCCATTATTCTTGCATATGGATGCTTGCCAGTAGCTCGATGGCATTCATCTAGGACAATGAAGCAAAATACTTCTAAACTTAGAAATGCCTTCCTCAAAGCATTCAATAAAATTTGAGGAGTCATAATTAACACCTAAAAGAACAAGAACACCAATTGTGAATCAACATTGCGGAAAAATCGTTGACATATATTCTGAATATATGTTGTAATTTAATGCCTCCAAATTACAAGCAGTTTGCAGGAATCCAAAATCCAAATTTCTATCCGAGCCATTATAATATAAAGAGAATTATCAGCACTATTTTTTAGTTCGTTCACAGTTTGCAAGCTTAATCAACAACAGTCGTAACAGTTCTAATTAACGCACAACTGACAAAATGAAAAACCAAAGAACGAGTAAAGGAATAAAGAGTTGCACATGTTCATTACAAGCAAAGCTTTCCAACCTAGAATTTTGACAGCCAATATGTTAGACACGGTCATACAATTTTGACGGCCAATATATTAGATTTAACATAAGCAAAAAAAATATACAGTATGTGTAAAAGACTAAAAGGGAAATTCAGTTGAATGAAATGTGGGTGCTAATCAACTAACATCATGCTCATTAATTTCCTTCTCCCACGTCTTGTCGTTCCAGTCATCAACCCCTCGAGCTCCATAGTACTCCTCCACGTGAAGCTCTGTCTGTGATTTTATATCCTTATATTGCTGCCATGCACAAGAAGTAACAATGAGTTAAGTAGCACAAAAATCAGAGGCTGCCCTCTAGTTCAATTGACATTATACATAACTTCAAGGAACATCCCATTTTTACAATAAATTCAAGTTGCCCCAGAGCATGAACTAGGTCCAAGGAATTGAAATTGGAATTATGAGAAATCCCATGTAATTTCAATTGAACAATTTCCTAATTCTAACTCCAAGTGTTTAAATATGCACTGCCGCACAATCATTAAACTTTAAGAATCAAATGTAGCTCAGGAACTAGATATACAACAGAGAAGAGTCATCTGATTGCTTGAAGAAAGTCATAAAAGAACAGCCACATAAACAGAGAAAACAGACAAGATTTCCCACAATTCCAACAAGCACTATTCTAAAAATCCCCGTCTAGCCCCGATTAATCTCCGCCTAGGCGCTAGGCCTCACTTGTCCGCCTAGGTTATTCTTCCGATTAGGCCCCGGGATAAATTTCAAAGACCAGGTCCCGCGTGAACACCTTACGATTAGTCCCTTGAGCTGCAAGCTAGACGTGGTGATCACAACGCCGCCCGACTAGCGCCTAGCACTTTTTAGAAGACTGCTAACAAGAACTCACAAGACAGTAAATTCTTGAAACCAGTGTTGCTAAAAACGAAAGGGGTCACAACAACATAATCTTTTTTAATAAGTTGGGAGTAGTAGTTGGAGGGGAGGGGACAAATTTCAAAGAAACGGGTTCGGACCCTGGTCAACACCCTTATAAAGGGTGAGCGATACCACTTGAGCTACAATCTCGTGGTGATCACAACAACAGAACGCATGCACTACATGATCAAGAACCCAAAATAATGAAGACAAAAAAAAAAACAAAGGTAAACATGCCTGATGTACAAGATGAACAGTGGGAGCCAAGACAAGAATCAGCTTTTTACCACCATTATCATTCTTCAAAGATTTCCCAATTTCTCTAATCATCATAACAGCAATCATACTTTTTTCAGCCCCCATCTCCAAAACTGCTATAGTATTCCTTCTCATTGCCACTTCATACACCTTCAACTCATAGCTACCATGCAACAACATTAGTAAAAAAAAAAAAGAAAACCCACAATCAAATCAAACTCTATTCCAAAGTTTTCCCCAAAAACAATCAAAAAGACACAATCTTTGACCCAACAATTTCAAAATCTAAAGAACCCTTAAATTATTATATCAAAAAAAAAAAATTGGTACATACTCAGTGGGTATTAATGTAGTGTCTGTATCCATAGGTTCAGCTTCTTCAAGCTGCGTAGAATTCAAGCTTTCAAAGCTTCTCTTCAATGGGTTTGCCTTTGTTTTCTCGACAGACTCCATTTTTGGACTATAATTTAATAAACCTGTTTAATGATCACACAAGAAAAATGTGAGGGGATGACTTGAAAAAATAAAATCAAGAAGATTTCACAATCTTTCTACAGAGAGAGAGAGAGAGAGAGAGAGAGAGAGAGAGAATCAAATTAAGAACTTACTTTACTGCTAATAATTCTTTTACACAGAATATTACAAGAAAACAGAGTACCAAATATAAAAAGCAAAAAAAAAGCCCAAAAAAAAACAGAAGAAGAAGAAGAAGAAGACAGAGATGAAAGAGATTTATAGGCAATCTGAGTACTACGAAGAAGAAAGAAGTGATGAATTTTTTTTTATTTTCAGAGGATTTTTTGCCATAAATACGAAGTTATAGAAGTTTATAAGCGTTGGGACTAGAGAGTGACTAGAATTTCTACGCGAATCAAAGGCTTGTAGCTTTATGACAATTCAACTATCCTTCGTCTTACGTACAAGCGTTTATTAGCAGCGTAGGGTCCAGCGTCTTATGTAAAATTAAAGGTTTATGGGAATCAAAGGTGCTAATATGTGGGGTCCAGCGTAGGGATTCGGTAATCATATCGTAGGTGACAAATTGCCAAATGGGCGTATATTAGTAGATTTTTTTATACGAAAGTTTTGTTTGCTGCCAAATGGGCTGTACTTTTAGTCAGATTATGGGTAATGTCTGAGTTTACTTTTCCATGTATAATTGAGATAATGATTTGAAGGCTTGAAGCCCAATAAGTTAATACAAGTGATTAATGGGTGACAAATCGTATCATTGTATCGTGTTATGTAATATATATCGTTTTTATATAATTTATCTTATTAGATCTTAAATATAATAATAATTATAATTTTAACTTAATTTTCAATTTCATGTTCGTATCGTGTTATCTAATGTTTTATCGTTATCTTATCACAAATTGATCGTGCTCTAATGAATATTATTTATCTTATTAATTTTAAATATAAAAATCTCACTGATTTTTAAGCAAAAATTATATTTTTTTATTAGCCTGGAAAAATTACAACTCTAATGAACCCACATGAAAAAAAAAAACGCATTCTCATTGTTTAGTTTATCAGTTCGAAGTGTTTTATAAGGTTAGTTTTTTTAAAGTACCAGTGTTTTGGATGTTGATTTTGTTATAATTTTGCGAAATTAAAAATCTTACTGAATTAATTTTCAATATATTGATAATTCATCTAATATAAATTATGTAAACACAAATCACACAATTTTTCACAAGTCCCAACACACAACAGCTATAAATAGTTACATTCACGTTCAAAAAGAATCACTCATTACATCAAGCAAGAAAATCCAATAAATTAAACCTGAATTGAATTGAAATAAATTAACATAAAAAAAGAACCTCAACATCTGGGAGGGTACACAAAATAAATTAAACCTGAGTTGAAATAATTTTCCCAGAATGAACCAATGAAAATTCATTGACATTAAGAAAGGAACTCCAAGAGCAAACAACAATTGCTAAAAACAGCATTCTAATCAAAGCCATAAATTCCATTTTCACTAAAGCTCTAAAAGCAAGAAGAAAAAAAACTAAAAGGATAGTTGCTACTGCAGTTGACATATTTATTTCTATCATGTCTCAAAATATTTTCTTCCTATGCTAATGCAATTGGCAACAAGAGAAGGCCAAGAATCAAGCATAAGATAAAGCCCTCAAAATACCTTTATAAGCCTTAGTGTTTGCCAATGTGCATTAGAAAGTCGCGACAAAAATTTATTTAAGTTGACCGCGTTTTCTCTTACAACCACGCTTTTCTAGATCTTCCCAACACTTTGAACCAAAAGGTGCACTTGAGATGGCAGTAGATTTGGAGATTTCACAGCTCTGATGATGCCTTTCTTCAAACCTTAAACATGATGTCCAGAAAACTGCAACTTGAACTGCTCATTAACATGTCCATATAGTCGGTTTTATGTTCCATCTTTGTATGAATGTCCGCCTGCATATGCAACAATTTTTGTACCTGACCAGACTTTTACTGGCAAAACATGATGAGCTGAAGATTGCTTCCAATGTCCATGGATAAAAGCGTATCTGAAGATAAAATATGCGAGATCAAAAACTTTGAGCGGAGGCCAAACCATGTTATTAGCCGAAAGCTAAATAATATGGTGATATCATAACAAAAAGGGTTAATTCCCCCTCCCCTCCCAAAAAAAAAACCGTTGACGGTTAGTCTATTCACACAAAAACTCAACAGTCTTTCAAAATTACGATTAACCCCTTGATATTTGTTTCTATTATATAAATTACACCCTCAAGAATTTGGAACTCGTTAAAGTAAATACAAACCTCAAAGGGGTGATTGAATACCTTAAGGGGGTATTTGTAGTTTTGAAAAATAACTGGATTTTTTTATAATTAGGCTAAACCTCTGGGGTAGTTTTTGTAATTTACCCTAACAAAAAATGAAATACTAACCTCTGCAACTGATGTACAAATGCAAGGGCTTTACCTTCCAAAAATCTTGTTCATTTGTTAACACCACGATCTTGAGGATCATTTGTTTGCTGAGCGCCAACAGTTTTGGAATCAATGCATGGAGTAAGAGGTGGAAATGAGGGAACAGCTTTCAGTATGAATTTGCGCCCAGTCCTAAGGCCTGCTGATGAGATCGAACCAAATTCAAGTGGCCGCCCATGAGGAGGAGAAATACGTTTCTTATTTGGGGAGCAAACTTTCACAGTACTGAGAGGGGTAGAACTGTCCTTCAATATCTCTGGTGTATCATCTTGGACGCTGTTAGATAGCTCATCATCAAAACCAACCTCTCGAAGAATTTTAGTCCCACTAAATTGAGGCATGGGGGTGTTTGGCGAGCCACGCCAACCAAGGGAACTGCCTGAAGTAGAAGAATGTTTTTTTGCAGAAAAAGATTGATGTTTCGAATTATCTGCCCACTTCTGAAGATTTGGTGTAAAGCCATGATGTGATTCCTGATCAAAAGAAACCAGATCAAGAATTTCCTTGGTAGTTTCAGAGACCGTGCCATTATTATCTGAATTTCTAGGAGACTCTGGGGAAATCATGTATGGTTCTATGTATGTAAAACCAGATTCAGGTGACTGAAAGTACTCTCCAGACGGGAACCAAGCTTTTGATGCATCCTTTCCATGGCTATATATAATTGGAGAAGGCAAACAAGGAAAAAAGAGTTAAAACCCACAAAAGCCATTTAAGGTCCCAAAAATTCATTATACATAGAGAAAGGGATCTGTATATATCACTAAGAATAATTTGATCTTACTTTGAGAACTGGAATGCTGGCGTTGGAGGAGTCAAATTGTGCGCATTGAAAAGCTCAGTATGGGGTATACCATTTCCAGATGCCGGCATTTCACATTTTTCAAGAATTGAGACATGTGTTGTTTCATTAGTATCTTCTTCACTCAAGACATCCTTAATCGGGACATATTCTGGTAGAAACATGGAGTTTCTAGATTAGATAAGTGTGCATAGTTATAAAACTGGAAGGATTTGATCAAAAGTTATCAAATATAAAGCTATTCATCTTCAAATCTTGCTAGGCATTCAGTTCTGCAGGTGTCCTATACAAAGAGTGATAAGCAGAAAGTATTGCTGTGTAGATGCTCAAAGTAAAAATAGAGCAACTCAAGCTCTGGCAAAACCTTATAGATTGAGTGGCATTAAGCCTCATTGCTAAAATATATAACAACTAAATTCATGTGAATCTTGTCTTATGTCATATTCTTAATTGATGAGATGGCCTCACCATAAGCTGTGTTGTTCAGAAGATGCTGCAGAATGCTTAGGTACATTAAACTACTATAACATAGCATAAAAGGCAATAGACAACATACTAGACCAGGATTCAATAACTTTTTTTGTCATCCCTTCCTCTCTGATACTGATACTTCTACCCAAAAGCATCAGCGAACGGCATAGAAATTTGGTTTCAATTAATCATCTCTACTGTTTTACATTAAATTTTGATATTGTGATTTGTGAGAGCATGAGAATTGAGAAGACTCGTCTTTTTTCTATTTATTTTTTGATGCCAGAATAAAATGGGCAAGATCAGCAGAAAATTCTTCCCTTAAACTTGAATTACTATTCCAAACAAGGGAAAGGAATTACCCTCGTGACACCAAATGACTCGAAGGATTTGGTATACCCCTTCCTTAAGAGAAGAATTTGGATCCTCAAAACCAACCCCGCAAATAAATAAATAAAAAATCCCTTTCCCTTCCCTTCCCTCCCCTTGGGATGCAAACAGACCTTAAATGAAGGCACCATTCCGATCAAGATTTAAACATGGCTATGCCTCAATTTGAGCAAACTATACCTCCTTTTCGGCCAAAGACATTTTGGCATCCTTCACATCGGCATCCGTCTGCACATCCAACATTTGCCTGCTCAAAGGGAACAAAGAAACTCGTTCAATAATAAAACAAGAAGAAAGCACAGAAAAGCAACTGAAAGTAAGAGTATAAAGCAAAACCTGGGTACAAGACATGCACAACTACACAACTAATACCTGGTAGCACTCACAGTACTTTTTGAGACACATTGACTTCTTGCACTTGCACCCTCTTTTATGCCTTACCGAGGATGGTGTGAAATTTGTTCCATCTTCCTGCAAAAAGTCAAATATTTCGATTAGTTTTTTCCCCATGGGCTTCTTGAATACAAATTCTAATGTCAACAATACCCCACGACCACTTGTAGGTTGTTCAGTGATGTGTTGTACAACTTTAGGAGCAAATGCAAGAGGATCCCGTGATTCGATTTTTTGTCGTGTCTCAAGAACTGTATCCTCGTATTCAGGTCTGTTAAAGCACTCTTGGCAAGCACAAGCTTCCGCACAATAGATCCCGGCAGCAAAGCAATCACAGTAACTGCAGAGAAACAAAACAAATAGGTGGAATGGAAGCTGCGAAACATAATCGGTAAAATGTCGGATCTACTTACAGCTTCAAACATTTACTCTTCCTACAATTACAACGCTTGCAACCATCACCATCACTGGAGTCCAATGATTTCATCCTGGAAAGATCGCAAAGAGGTTGATTCTTCTAAAAGAATGGCAAAACATAACACTAATACACTATATGGTATGAAGATAGCTCACAGGCTTGCCTTTTCTTTTTGGGGCTTGAATTGTTGAACTCCTCAGCACCACCAACTTGTTCAATACATTTCCTCTTATTACCTGGTGTCGACTGGTTCCCTAATGAATTTAAGGTGATAGGGTCATTTGAAGGTTTGACAATATAAGTTGACAAAGGTATAGCTGAATTAACTCCAACTGAGGCATGACTTTCATGCCTATTATCATCAGTGCTTGCTGAAACAGTCTCCGCCAGAGATAACATAGAAGAGCTGGTTCCGTAATCAGATAGATGTGAGTCGATCATGGGCGTGGACTTCTTCCCCACAATGCTGAAGTTACCCAATTGAGCTGATTTGACACTTACTTTTGAACCAGATCTGGCTTGCACAGCATTGACAATACTATTTAGGTGCAAGCCAATACCTGAAGGCTTAGGAATCTTTGCGATAGAGTTCAAACTATTTCTAGGGTACAACATGGGCTGAATCTCTTCATCGTGTTTGCCATTTATGGGCATTGATGGTGTCCCCAAGGATAGTGATCTTGGCCCCTCACTATCTGAAGTATTTAGAGCAGTCTGATTGGATGTTAGCTTGTGCTGAGCATCTTCAAACTGGAGACAACGCCTACGTACCCCACGGTGTTGAAAAGCCTGATTAATTGAGCAACAATTGATGAAAAATCACAGCGGATTAAAACTTATACAAATTAAGCTCATAATCATTTCTGAATATGTATTCCTTTTTCAGTCAAGCTGGAAGTGAGAAATTAAATCCTTGGGGTTCAAATTAAGTCAATTTCATAAACAACCAAGCGGCAGGAGTGATTTGATGTTCAGAACCAAAATAAATTCAGCACATCTACCAACAATTCATTCATCCGAAAAAAATTAAATGGTCTTATGTTGAGAGCATAATTGCATTTTATGCAGTATGTAATTCAATAATTCAAATAAGAAAGGGATGTAAAATTAGTCAGCTTGAAGGTGGTGGATATGGAGGTCTTTACAAGTAAAGAAGATGCATACTGAATTAGATCCTCCAAATTGGAATCACAAAAAGGAAAAAATCAATAATACCACATTTCAGTGCGGATAGAAGCATAAAGCAGCTCCAAAGCAGCTTCATACAACAAACAAATCAATTTCAAATATTCATATAGCACAACAATTCAAACCTCGGGATCAATTTGCACTTTCTTTAGAACAGGTTCAGTCAAAGCTGCTCCAGTAACCTCAATAAAAGTTTCATTCTCTTTTCCAATTTCCAATAATCCTGATAGCAAATGAGATGATTGATCAAAGGAAGCAACCTGCCTGGCCTCCACTTTCTGCAATTGCAAATTATTAGGTATCGGAAAACTATGAAAATGCACTTTTCGCACCAGAAACAACCAACCACATTGCACTGATGATCGCTGACCTCAGTCATGGAATCTTCTTCGGTCTGACTGGTCAAAGCATGACCTACAGGCAACTCATGCTCAGTCCTTGGACAGTGATCAACGGGAACACCATCTCCCTGCTTTGTATCTTTTTCCACTGCACTCACATCAGTTGATGCATTTTCTTTATGTACCTCTTCAGTTTGCCTACTAATAACAGCAGGTGCAGCAGCTATTTGTACACTTAGTTTTGAATTAAGTTTGTCATCAAGTTTTACTGAATTTTCCTTTGAGCCTGTTCCAGCATCTGGCCACTGATCAATGGATTCAGAATTTTTTAAAGTTGAATTTATTAAAAATTTCGGGTCAACAGAATCCATGTTCACAACATCTGTCAAGAACTGCTCGGGACATCCTGCGGGACTTCTGGTTAGATCATTCACAGGCCTGTTTCTATCTGAGACTTTCTCGCTGCAATCCACTAGGCTGGTGCTCAGCTGAGTATCCAGTTTTTCATACCCCTTGATGGTAGTGACACTATTCTTCCCATCTTCATCCTGTCCAGGTAAATTTGCAACCGAGGGTCTAGGAAATTGTGCCCTGGTTAACATTTACACATCAAAATTACTTCTTTAACTTAATCAAAACCATGTTCTCAGAAACAAAGATAATTAAAGGGAAATTTGTATTCACTCAACATATAGGAGACCTTTTAACGAAAGTTGACTGTCTATGAGGATTGAGTCGCGGTGATGTAAATACAAGGGGAGGAGAATTCAGCTCTGGGAAACCTTGTGTAACTGATGGGGCCTTCACTGGTTGTATGGGGGAAAGATTGCTAATAAAACTAAAGACAGGCGAGTCCTGAGATCCAAGGAAACAACAGGTGAGAAACAAACCATGAAGGGAAAAAATCATCTATTTAAAGTAACAAATTAAAACACCTTATTAACCTCTTAGAACCATGTCAAAAACTTGAAACTTGAAAGGATTTTTTTCATATTATTTTGTATATATAGTATCATGTGTACGATCATACAGATAAGAAAACACAGAAGATAATTTTCAGTCCAGCTAATGGATACTAAAGCTCAAGCATTTACTTAGAAGAGAGGAAGCGCTTAGGAATTGCACAGACTTGAATAAAAGAAGGACAAATAGAAAGGCAGGCAAGAACAAAGACCTTGCCTGACCAGCCCAATAATAAGTGGAAAGGTTATGCCTACGTTTTTCTGTGAAAAGTAAATACCCATCCCTTCTCCGACCTTGCTTTTTCTGTATGCTTGGATACAACATATGACTTATAGAAAAATATTACTTCATCCCCATAACCTAATATCCTAGTCCCGTCCCTATGTAAAGAATGAGATAACTTTTTCTAGATTCTTGCTCAACACAGCAAAACTAATGCGTACCAAGCAAAAAAAAAAACTCACCAACAAATCATCTTTATAATAAAAGCCTTAAATACATTTATTTATATATATGCACCAAACTTAACCAACTGCCGAGAGTCTTCTATCAAATATGGACTATCATTATCTAAACCTGAGTTGGTCAAAATATACCGCACCATTCAACGTATATGCACCAAAGAGATCCTCAAAGTAATAATACTCAACCACGGTTGTGTACATATACAAAGCCTCCTCAACTTAAAGAAAATACATATAGGAGCAATCCCACATGATAATCTCTTGAAGGACCAGAATTCGAGAAACCCCAATGCAGAATTACAAGTATGAATGAAAAAATAACTATAAAATGCAGCATTTCCCAACCTCATTATCTACAAAACTCGAACCCAAAAATGGCCTTATATTCACATTGTTTCATTCCCACAATGCTGTGCTGCCTGATAACCATACAATCGTGCACATGCCTGTAAAGTTCCCAACAAAGGTAACACCAGGCTACAGAATATTCATAATCAATTTGTCACACATATCCCATCACTTTAATTACCTAACCAAAAAAAAAACCTTACACAGAAACTCCAAAATCTAGCATATTCAAGCCAAAATACCAGCAAATGTGCCCAAGAAGAGGGCACCCCATCACCCACCCAGTTCGCACAAAGTCCACACCGAATCAAGTAAAAAAAAACACCAGACACAAGATACATATCATGTAAAATAGCAAATGCAACACACGTATGTATAATCAAAGAGTATGTGCATGTACTTGAGCAGGCGCAGGTTCAGAATTGGTGGAGGTAGGTTTGGAAGATTCAGGGGAGTCCATTTTCAGAAACCCTAATTTTAAGCCTAATGTTCAGCCTCTGCATTTCTTGCCTTCTCTCTCTCTCTCTACAATTTCATTTTATATTTTTTGCTCAAATGTGAATGTGGACTTGTGAAGTGAGATGATATTGTTAACATTTTTCCATTTTTATTTTTTGCAGAAAAAAGAAAGTAATTATTTGTTTTCTTTTATTGTTTGTCGTGATAAAATGAAATGAAATATGAAATATTTAAAGAGGGAAATAGCAGCGTTTCAAATTGAGGATGGCTTGAGCGGGAAAATGCTAGTTCTTTTATGCGGTTTGGGCTAGGCCCAATACCGATGAAACCTATTCTGTCAATCAAATTAGGATGGACTTGGATTTGACTTTAACAGGCCCAACATTGATAAGATATTTATACTCACAAAGTTCAATTAATTTTGCCATGAAATTTTTATATTGGTATTACTAAAAATCTATAGCATGACCTTGGACTAGCGAGAAAAATGTTTATAGAAAATGTTGAATGGTCTTATTTAATGTTATTGAGTGCTATAAAGATAAGGGAGCTTTATAAATGATGGGGAAAAAATGTTTATAGAAAAAAATATTCAAAAATGGTGTTATTTAATATTCTATTTATTTTATATATGTATTATATATAAAAGATATACAACAAAATTCGGGCCCCTAAAATTCATAATTTTTTCGGGGCAGGACCTTGTACTCGAAAGAAAGATTAGATATCCATTTGCAAGTTGCAACCATATGGACTAATAAATTGCCAATCATGTTTTAGTTCCTTTTATTATTTGTTTTTGGAAAATTTCATTTTAAATGTACTAGCCAAGGCAAATAGGCAATGTAACACTTAATTAAGATATTGCTCTCTCTCTCTCTCTCACACATAGAGAATGTTGCTGGTATATCAGAGACTTTTAATTTCATCATTGAGCACAAGTTCACAACATTGTACATGCATTTTATTCTCTTATTTCTTGGATTACAATCTCAAGATCACTTACAAGCACTTTGCACTTAGGATACATCAAAGCTTGCATTTTCAGACAATGAAATGTGTGAATAAAAATCAAAGTAACATACTTTCCCATCTAACTTCAACAAAATAAACATAGAAATTAAATACCCCTCCATTTGCTTTGAGACATGACAAATTTTACTCATTGCATCTCAACCTGACCCTTAGCCCTAGACGATCCAACTTCCACGTCATTATAAGCCGAAAAACGGGAGTTTTCATTCCGATCGCCTTGTCCCCAAATGGCATAAGCCTCTTCGCCATGTGCTGCTTCATCTCCGACCTCCATATCTTCCTCGGTCATTCTAAGAGGCACGATGAGTTTTACCACAAGACATATAATACTCGTCGTGAAAATGTTAACAACGACTACAAAAAGCACACCAATAAGTTGAAGTCCTATTTGTCTGAACCCGGTGTGGACGTCCCCCATTTGGAAGCCGTAAAATAGGCCGACGTATTGGCCGTATTTGCCATAGAACAAATTGCACAACTTTGGGTTAGCGAAGAGGCCGGTGAGGAGGCCGCCAAGGGTCCCGGCCACTGCGTGCGTGTGAAAAACGGCCATCGTGTCATCGACTTTTTGGAGGAGGACCGACTTCTTGTGCACGACCATCATCGTGAACCAGGGGATCGATCCAGAGCAGATGCCCATTATGATAGCCGCCCAACCGTGGACAACTCCTACAAGTAAATAATGTACCAAAATCACATGTATAGCACCTTGAGCGTTAAAGTGTTTGCAAATTAAAGACTTTTGATTCTAGAAGTGATTATTTTGTAATAGAAGTAAGAGTAATTGAGAATCAAAAGTTGAGAGTGTTAGGTGAAAAGTTGTAAAAGTAATTATTTGTTTGTAAATATAAACCAAAAGCAAAATTAGAAATCTAAAGCACATATCTCCATACTTTTAGATTCTAATTAAGTGTAAGAGAATCAGACGTATAAATTGACATTAGCAAACACTAAAAAGTAATTTTTTTTCCAGCCAAGGCGAGAAACACTTTTTTAGTGACTAAACACCCATCCAATAGTGTTTGCAAAAACTTTCGATTTTATATTTGTTGAAGGATAAATCGAAACAGTTGGGGAATCAGAAGTTAATAATGTTTAGAAATATAACTTAAAAGTTTAATAAGTCGATAGTATTTACCAAATAAGTTGTAAATTTGTTTTATCTGTGTTTAAAGTCAAATCAAAAGCAAAATCATAACAAAAATCCAAATCACCCATCCACTATTTTTTTTAAATTATGATTAAACTATTTAGGGATAATTACAAAAACATTCCTAAGGTTTGGGCTAATTACAAAAAAACATAGAGTTCTTTGAAAATTACAAGAAACCCCTTAAGGTTTGATTCCGTCGTACATTTTTCCCGGTGGTTTTCGAAAATATTTTAAAAAAATCTCTGATATGTACAAAAATATATTACAGTTACCCCCTTAAATTTAAGACAAAACGAAACCTGAAAGGGTTTTTTGTAATTTTGAAACAAAGTTTTTTTTTTTTCAAATTAACTCAAACCTTGGGGGTGTTTTTTGTAATTATCCCAACTATTTATTATATTTTCCCAACCAAAAACTCTTTGTACAGCCCTGATTCTCACAAGACAATTGAACAAACAAACAACCATTATAACCTTGTGAAAAAATTATTACCTGCTGCAGGGGTGATGCAAACAAGGCCAGTAATCATGCCTTGAACTGCCCCAATAACCGAAGGTTTCCCAAAAAATATGATGTCGAGTATAAGCCATGTTAACAAACTAGTAGCAGCACATACATGAGTATTAATAATAGCCAATGATGCATCAATGCTAGCAGCATAAGGGTCTCCTCCATTGAACCCGGTCCAACCCATCCACAGTAGCCCTGCCCCAGCCAACATTAGTAGAATGTTGTTGGGAGGAAACCTTTCCCTGTCTTTTGTTAGACGAGGACCTACCTGCAAAAAATGACCAAATAATTTTGTTAGCATTGTTGTCTATATACTAGGTACAATCTCAAAAAAATCGCACAAATGATGTTCTTTTGCAAATTCCATAAAATATTGGGTTAGATTACAAAAAACATCCTAAGGTGTAGTTTACTTGCAAAAAAGATCTTTTGACATAAATAATACCACTTATGATATTGTAAACATATGATTGAGGTCAATGCGGACTTCAATGACGGAGCTAGGAATTTTTTTAGGGTAGGGCGATGCACGAAAGTGGGGTGGATCGGATAAAACAATCAGATAAATATACTTATAATAATTTTTTTAATCTAGTGTAAATTTTTTTTAAAGGGGGGGAGGGGGTACCTCGGCCCTTGGCGGACTTGAGATTTTGAGACACGAGGAAAACTTAATAAATGGTGCCCTCACAATTTAATATTCATATAATTTTATTGATGATAATACAATAACCACTGGTGGAGCTAGGAGGTCAACCTGCCCCCTCCTCCAACCCAAACTATTTTTACTATGTAATTTTTTTAAATAAAATATTTAATTTTTATATGGTTTTTCTTTTAATTTTTTTAATCTGACCTACCCCATTTTCGTGTATTGTCTCATTCTCGTTTTTTTCCTGGCTACGCCATTGACAATAACATTAGACATAAATTCAAAATTGGATTTTATTGTACTTAATAGAGAAGTTAGAATTATTTTATTGGGCTCACACTTATACTAGATATATAAAAAAAATGGTTCCAAAAATTTTGAGGGCCAGAGGCGATTGCTTTATGAGATTCATGTTAAGTTCGGGCTTGTCAAGGGTGTATTTTGTAAAGAGAATCAAATATTAAGGGGTTTATGTAACTTTTAAATACAACTAAGGTGTTTTTTTCCTTGACATAATTACAAAAACTATCCCTAACGTTTAGCTTAACTAGAAAAAACTCCAGTTGTTTTTCAAAATTATAAATACTCCATCCAGTTTTGTATTTATCTAACAAATACCCCTCCTAGACCTCTCGAGACTGCAGTTTTGCAAGCTAAAACAAATTCCAATGGGGTGCATGTTTGTAATTTTAAAAAATAACTGTTTTTTTTTTTTTTTGAAATTAGTCTAAACCTCAGGGTCCGTTTTTGTAATTAAGCATACCCAATATGCCGCGGTGAAACCAGCAACCCCAGACGACAAATGAATCACATATCCACCCGAATAATCAATCATCCCAGCCACGGACAACCACCCTTTCGTAGACCAAATCGTATACGCCCCAATCGTATACGAAAACGTCAACCACAAAGGAACAAACAACATCCACGCGTAGAAATTCATCCTCCCCAAAACCGCACCCGCAATCAAAATCAACGTAATCGCGGCGAAAACGAACTGGAAATACACCATAGTCGCGTTTGGGAATTTCCCAAGAAAAGCGGGTTCGAGCAAATAATGCTGTGACAGGGCCACGTTAATTTTGCCCCAAATGGGGACCAACTCGTCACCGAATGACAGCCTGTAACCCCAGCTAACCCAACAGACCAAAACACACGCGAAAGCGTATAGGGCCATGAAGGCCGAGTTTACGGCCCATTTCTTCTTTACGGCCCCGCCGTAGAGGATTATTAGGCCCGGCACGCTTTGGAGGCCGACTAGCGTGGCGGCGGTTAGCTGCCACGCGTTGTCGCCTTTGCTCATCCAGGCGGGGTTCGCCTCGTCGGGGAGCAAGTTGGGTGGGAGTGCGAACGTCATCGGCGGTGGCGGCGGCGACGACATTTTTCTTTTTCTTTTTTTTTTATATGATTGCTGTAATAGAAATGTATGTGAATGTGTTGGGAAAATTGAAATTGCGTGGTGGGGTTTATATAAGTGGAGGTTTTTTTGAATTGATTCCAACGATAAGCTGTAGTTTTTTTGATGGTATCTTTATTGTCGTTTGTTTAATGAGTTTTTCTTGTTGCATGCATGATTGAAAAACAGAGGATATGTCATTGGTCATTTCGCTGTGTTCTGTCTGAAAAACATGGACGGGTTTTACAATGGTTAACGACAAAATCAAGGGATTAATTAGTGCATCTTTAGTTAATTAAGTGGATTGGACACAATTAAGCCAATCTTAACTATAGTTTGAGTTGCATATTTGGCTTTGTTTCATTGTTTGTTCATAGAAGCAAAAGGGGCTCTGTAAATTATTGTCGTTTTCAAGAAAAAAAAAATATTGTGGCTGGTTCGTTAATCCTTGCTGCATAAAAACACTCGGGGAGGTGAGAGGTCCATTCTTGTTTATAAAGTTTATCATTATTTTGGTTTCTTGGGAATGAATATTAGTATTGTGATAGTGTGTTCTTATGTTATTCAATTGAGTACTTCAATACCGTAAAAGTTTATATATAAACAATTAACATTGACTTTAGGCAAATATTTCGTATATGTTCCACTTTGTATTCCAGTATCTCTATCTCGATGAATCACACAGTGTTCTATATGGTAAGATACATTCAAATAACTAAATAAACATATTTATCTTAAAGACATGCGTCTTCCAACAAAGTTGAACATGAAATTTAGAGCCTCGAATTTATTAAGACGTCGTGAATTACATATTATAACATAATTTTATAAGCTTTATTGCAATTTTGGTTTTGTATGTACAAGGGGTGGATATTTGGTCCCGTAAGTGTCCTATGTAGTAATTCGGATCCCATATATTTTAATCATTGTGCAATTTTTGTCTTATAAATCTAAAGAGTGGCATATTTGGAACTATTAAATATCATATGTATTAATTTCCATCTTGTAATTTTCTTTTTATACAATTTCCGTCTCGTAAACTCTAATTTTATGCAATTTTGGATCCGAATTGGTACTTTAGTAACTCACCATTTCAAAACCAAATTTGAACAAAATGTTATAGGACTAAAATTGCTACATAAAATACTTACAAAACCAAATATGCTATCTTTTTATATTTACGGGACCAAAATCGCTGCACATAATACTTACAGGACATGATATGTCGTCCCATTACCAAAATTTCGATTTAGCCAATTTTATATGTGGATGTATAATGAATAATAAAATAAGACCTGACTTTTGCGTAGTGAGTTTGATTCTACATTAATGAGTGGGATTATTATTATTATTATTTTTTGAGAAGGATTGTATTGAAATTCTAAATCTAAATCAAACTGTTAATTATGCTGAAGAATCAAACTCCATGGGTGTCCAAGAATTGCATCCAGATGCAAACCGAGGCCTAATAGGCCCAATTAAGTCGGCCCATGATCGGGTCCAGCAAAATTTCCCTGAAAATGCTTCAATCATAGCGACTTTTAAATTTACCGCCACATAGTCGCATTTTGGTGGGGGTTCAAGTTTCAGCAACTAAACGAACTGAAGAATAAGGCTTAAACGGCATAAACCGCTGTAACCAAAATGGAGGGTTCAAGTAAAGGAGAGGGGAATCCATGGCGAGTCCTGGAATTCTACAGCGGCATCGGTGGCTTGGTAAAATAGTTCATTTTTTTTTTCTCAGAAGAAAATAATTAATTGGATATGCTTGTACTTTTCGTATATCTGCAACAGTTTTGACAGGGACCTTATTTATTTATTTATTTTTCCCGATTCTGGAAGAGATATTCCTTGATGAAGGCAGGAGTAGATGCTGTGATCGTGGAAGCATTTGACATTAACGACCTCGCAAATGATGTGTATGAACACAATTTTGGCCACCGTCCCCACCAGGTAGCATATATTAATTTGCTGTAATGTCTTTATTGTGCAATTTATTTTTAGTCAATTCATCTAGTTGTTTTAGGGCATATATGAATTTTGATGTAAAGAACGGTCTGAAGTTTTGAGCTGGACCTACTTTCTCAAATTTCTTCTTCTAGCGACTGCAAAGTCATTTGGTCCTGAATAATGTCAGCTGGAAATTATTTTAGTTATAACATGGCAATTTTGTTAATTAATAGACATTAACTGTTGCTTACAAAAGGAAGGCACAGTTAGGGGTTTACAATTTTCCAGGCTCAAGCCCGAACTCAAAATGTTAAGCTCGAGTTCAGCATCCAATTTGAAAATGAGGCTTGAGGTCGGCTACAATCCTTATTGGAGCTTGAGCTCTTCATAATATTTTATAATGTTATTTAATATATTGTGAATCTTTAAAAACATAAAATTAATGTTTATTACAGCTCATAGTTGACTAGCAAGCTTTTAGATGATGCTATCTGTGTTTGAGTTGGGTCTTACTCAAACTTAGTGAGCTGCTTGACTCATCTTGCACCCTTAGGGGCATTATTTAAAGATTTATTAGTCACCGATTCTGTGAGTTAAAGTAAAAAAATATCACTGCACAGGAGTTAAGGTTGGTGTGCAATTTCAATATCAATTTGTCCTAATTTCGTAAATAATGTTGTCATTCATTTTCGTGAGTTTAGGGTAACATTCAGACCTTGAGTGCTGTTGACCTCGACAACTATGAGGCAGATGTGTGGCTTTTGTCTCCTCCTTGCCAACCTTATACACGTCAAGGTGATTGATTACTCTCTCCTTTGTTATTTTTGTCTGCAAGATTTGTATGTTTATCTTTTGTACTTGTTCGAGTTAGTTGTTTTCC
Organism: Rehmannia glutinosa; assembly: GCA_016081115.2. Lineage (NCBI taxonomy): Eukaryota > Viridiplantae > Streptophyta > Magnoliopsida > Lamiales > Orobanchaceae > Rehmannia > Rehmannia glutinosa. The sequence goes on from JABTTQ020003480.1 coordinate 104,398, forward strand.
AGTCAATTGGCGACAGCTTCTTAAAATTCCTTTTGTTAAGGTCTCCAGAAGGGTTCGAGTGATGCTAGAGCTTCTTCGTTTTTGAAGATTCTTGAACTTATACCAGAAAGTTCACGGCCTCCACTCATGCTATTTGTGGAGAATGTTGTTGGATTTGAGGTTTGTTGTTTATATATATGCCTTTTCTTTTAAGGAAAAAATATATCATAAGATTTGCTAAATTTCAAGCTTCAAGAACGAGACTGGTTCTCCCTAAAATAACTTTCAAATAAAAGGGCCTTTTGAATGTTGTGATATATATTCAAGAAGATCGGGTTGGCTCGGGATTATATGTGATAGGAGTTATAAACTAATCCTAATGATATAATATATATTGGTTGTGGGATGGTGGGGTTGTCGAATTTAGCTAATTATTTATCATCAATGTTGCACCTTTCCTCTTGACCATTTTTGCATCTGTTCTGTTAATTGTTTGTTGCAGACATCTGACACACATGCGAAGATGATTACAATGTTGCGAGGAAATCATTTTGACACTCAAGAGTTTATTTTAAGCCCTTTGCAGTTCGGCATACCATATTCCCGGCCTCGCTATTTTTGCCTGGTCTCTCTCTATACACATGGACATCCACACACACTGTCTATTCATCCTTTTCTTGTATGTTAATATTTCTTTGTATGCACTAGTCCATCCCTCTGCATATTTATTCGTCTCTCCAGTTCTTTTGAGGGATTCTGGAGAAAAAATGAGGTTCTTAATCCTACTAAATTCATTTGGCTACCTCTCTGTTGTGACTGATCTTGACTCTAATTTTTGAACATTAAATCTAGTTAGGTATTATTTTTACATGGATTACCTGGTACTATTAATGGACAACAACTGTCCATGTATTATGTTTAAGTGTCAACATACAATGCAAGTTGATAACATAATGTCATTTTTCCACTTTACATATGCTATTGGTTTTGCCATGCGTAAAGTTGGTATTTTGTGCGTATTCTAGAACTTTAGGCCTAAAAATTATGTTTTAGTGTTAAAAATTGGAGATGTTATTACATTTTGCAATGTGGCCGATTTTGATGAAGTTGTGCAGTGTCTTGCAAAGGACAATCTTATTTTTTTTCCATTTTCTGTGATGATTATTTTTGTTGCTCTAGTCTTGTACATAATTAATGAAGGTAACTTCTCCTGCTTCCACATTCTTCAGAAGTACATCCAACCATATGAAAAAAAAGCAAAGAAATAATTGCACTTTCTGTATTTGTCGAGACTAGGGAGAGGTACTTATCAAGATATGATTTCTCGTGCATTATCAAACTGCAGGCAAAGCGGAAACCTCTGTCTTTTGCAAACACACAATTCAATAATGTGCTTCTTTGGGCTCCAGGCCCTATACTTGGGCATGAGGAAAGCATGGTGACCAGTGAAGAAGCAGTCTCACATGCATATTGGAATAAATTACTTGAAACCTGCCGACCTATACAAGATTTTCTGGAATTGAAGAATTTTAGAGGTGAAGATATTTTAGAATCCGCCGATATGATCGCTAATGTTTCTGAATTTGCAAAGGATGCTGATGAAGGAAATGTATTTCTTGATAATCCTTTAAATCAGTATTTCGTTCCATCTAGCCTGGTCGAAAGATGGGGCAGCGCTATGGGTATCCTTATCTCCTACCTGACTTGATACGGTCTTTCCCATGCCACCATGTTTAATTCCATTTCTGTACCTACTATGCCATTGAATGATTCCTTGATAGATTTTAGATATTGTTTTCCCTGAATCAAGGCGCTGCTGTTGCTTCACCAAAAGTTATTTTCGATATGTGAAAGGCACAGGTTCCCTTTTGGCAACTATACCGGTATACATCAAAACCTGATCAGCTTCCATCATTCATTTCAGTTCATCATAATGGATCTTACTTGAACTTGAGTCTCTAGTGAACTATCCCAAAATATTGTTGCAGCCGTTTCTCATCTCTGGCCAATAGAGCCCATAAACACTTTTTACATGTTTCCACATCTGAGTTTCAACTGCCTCTCTATTTGTTTCCTTTAATTATTAGATTTTCTAGAGACGGAGAACGTTTTTTTGAAAAAGATTTTTAAATTTTTTCTTGTGATATCATTTGATTCTTCCCTGGGCATACTTATACACAATGTATTCGTACTATTAACTTTTGCATGTATGGGTGTATGGGAATGTAGGCATGCTTTTATACCTATGCTTATGTATTAAGAACTTGAGAAATCCACAAGAAAACAATGAATACATGTCAGTTTTGGAGTAGCTTTTTGTTTCTGAAATGTTGATTTCTGTTGTTTCTGTAAATTTTGGCTGTTACTACTCAGTATTTATGCAGTTGTATTGTCAAACATATTATGCAGGGAAAGATGAAAAATGAAGTCTCTTCTCTGCAGGAACTTTGTCTTAGATACTTCACACCTAGGGAGGTATGCATGAACTTCTGCTGATATCAATACAGTCAGCTTGTAAGATGGTATTATTGCCTTAATTTTGTTTTCTCAAGTGTGTTATCTTCAACATCACTGTTAGGTCGCCAATTTCCACTCTTTTCCAGAGGACTTCCAGTTTCCACAGCATGTTAGCCTTCGGCAACGGTACGCCTTATCTTTTCTGTGTTCCTGCTTGACATATTTTGGGAAAGCAGGCATCGGAAAATGTGTTGGTTCTTTTATGGAACTTAATGAAATTATTTATAAAGAGTAAAGAGGTGATTGAAACGAAGGTATTGTCTCTAATTGCATAGGAAATTAAACAATGATGTATTGACCAATATGTTTTGCCTAGCTGCAAGAGGTCTCTGATATCCAAATACTAACCAATATATGCATATACATATTGATCTTATTTTAAAAACATAAAAAATGGAAAACTTATCTTCCTTTTCTTTTCCCACCCAATAACTGTTTGGTTCTGAATGGTACCAAGATTGGGTTGGCGTCATCTTTCGCATTAGGACCCTAGAGGTATTTCTGTTGGTTTACTCGAAAACGCAGTCCATTTGGGAAAGTTGAAGGATTTGAGAAACACAAATGCTCGGAAAGACTTACCCATAAATCTCCAATGATTTATTCTTCAATCTTGTGCGCGTAGCCTTATGCCATGATTAGCCAATCGTCACACATAGTTTCGCATAGTATATGCACTAACTGCTGTTGTGAAGTGTTTTCATGTTTCACTTTGCATTACTATACGTGTCATAATCTGGTTCTATCTCTGCAGTTATGCTTTGCTGGGAAACAGTTTGAGTGTTGGAGTGGTAGCGCCGTTACTTCAGTATCTATTTACTCAATCATCGTAATGTTATTGAAATCTCCAGTGATACAAATTCTACTTAGTAAAACTCTTTGCACAATGTGAAAGACAAGAGTGTTTTGTTCTTCCTGTTACATCAAGTGAATCATTTTTACCTATCTTTAACATGATAGTGCCATTTTTTATGTTGGTTTTACAAATTTTATGCTGCGTGTAGATGAGGACAAATTACTGTGATTTTTGAGTTAACAAATTGGTTTAATTTCATCGCTTTCTGAACGTTCAGTTTTAGTGGGATTGTGACTTTTGATGCTTTGCTATTTTGTAGAGAATGCTTTTACACTTTCCACTTGCGATTTATTTTTCAATTTTTTTAGAATATTAACTATTAATTGGTGTGAAGGGAGTCGGGAAATTATTTAAAAATTAATTGCACTTCTATAATCTGAAATTCCAAATAGCATAATCTAATTGGTAATTCTTTTTATATAAAATAATCGCTCTTATGTATCATTTAGATTGAGATAGGGGATTTGAATTGAATTAATCGAATGGTTATTTTACAACTCCAACTCGAATTAGGATTTTTAAAAAAAAATTACTCAATATGTTATTCGTATCGAATATTCATATTCAAAGTTTTAGTCGACTAGAAATTCCAATTCATTCAAAATTGAACTCCCCTAGATTGAGTTGTAATTGACGTGCTACGCCTTGTGGAAGTGGAACTATGAAGTAAAATAAGTTGAGTATTGAATAGTATGATTTGTTTTTCGACTTCAATTGAAATTCACAAACAAAAATAGAAAAATAAAAGTAGTCTAGATGATCAGAATTTATAAAATATCATAAATATAATCAATGTTTAATAACATATTTAATATTTAATATCATTTGGCTTGTTACTTAAAACTTTTTAAATTTAATACAATAACCAAAATCTACTCAATTTATCTAAAGAGTATTGTAACAATGTTAATTAATTATAAACAATAAAAATTACGTCACTCCACAATGAAACAGGAAATTGCATTACACGATATCACGAGGCGCGTGACGTTAAATATTCTTTTCCATCTCCAACACGAATTAGGTAGTTTCAAAATGGCGTGCATTACGCACCCTCAACTTTTTTCTGGTGTTAATCGACTTTTGAACCAATATTTCTGCAATACCCATACTACCCTCCTTCCGGATATATATTAACGATTTTACTTTATATATTTTTTAGTTTATTTATTTTCCGTTCAATTTATTTGTCCTTAGCAAAAGAAACAAACCCTAGACGATTAAACTGAAAATCAAAATCTGTTTCTTAAGGAGCATCAAAGATCAAAACCACCTAATTCAGACTTCTCTGGTTCTATATTCTCCTTTAATTTTCAGAAAAGGTTAGTGGTTTTTTCAGTTTTAAGGTTTCAATGCTCGTACTTTAAATCCCTTAATTGATCGAGGTTTAGTTGTTTCAAATTGGGGATTTTTTCAAATTTGTTATTTCGTGTAGGTGCGCGTTCTAATTCCTTTGTTATTTGGTTGAAATTTTGTTTTATTTCGACGTTTTGAGCAGATTTACGTGTTTGTTATATATATTTTTTTCCTAGTGAATTTAGTTCAACAATATTGATGTTTTGGAAATCAGACGTCTCTCATTTCGGAATCGAATAATAACTCGTTGAAATTTGAGATTTTTTTTTTCTAATTTCTAGTAAATAAATACGTTTTTAAAATTTATTTGAAATATTATCTTCCATAAAGAATATATGTGTATATGAACTGATCCTTGACGGTTTCTGATTTTCCTCACAACTAATAGAAAGTAGGGTGTTTTTAAAAATAGTTTTATTGTGGTATTACTTGGGGATAATAAGAGATACTGTTTGTAGTTTGAATCTAAAACAGTAAATGTTGTTTCTATAACTTTTTCCTTTTTGTTTCTTCCTATAAGCTATATAGATATAGTTTATGATATATCAGGATATTTGGTTTCAGTAAGTTTTAAGATCCAGATTTAGTTTTAATTTACTCCCAGTCTTCTTTTGATATCTGTCATTCACCATGATTGTTCATTCTCAAATTTTATCTGCTGTTCTCTAAATCTTGTATTCTTTACTGTCACAGGTTGTTTGATATTTGTGAAAGAGATTGCTACAATGAGATTCAAAATAGGGGACAAAGTGGAGGTTGTGAACAATAAGGAGGTGCCAGTTTCGTGGTGTACTGCAGAGGTACTATCTGTTACTGGCCATGCATATCTTGTTCAGTATGATTCTTATCCTGGTATGTCAAGTAACCGAATTACGGAGATGGTTTCAAGGAAGTTTGTGAGACCATGCCCTCCTCTGGTTCAAGGTGTTGAGAGTTTCATTGCTGGAGACACTGTTGAGGTGTTTTATCAATATTCCTGGAAGACTGGTGCCATCTTGGATATTATGGGAGGCAAAAAAGAAATTCAAAGGAATAGGATCCATCGGCAGGCTGCCGCATTCCAAAAGCAATATTTAGTAAGGCTATTTGGGTGCTCACAGGATTTAGTTGTTGACAGCTCGAATATCAGGATGAGACAAACCTGGCATGATGGAAAATGGATTCTAATGGGAAAGGTATGTTCCTGTTTTCTTTTTGTCAGTGGAATCTTCTTTTCCACTGTATATTTCGGTATTTCCATGGAAGTTTTGGATTGGTTCCATATTTTGACATCAGAAATGCTTTTTATGGTTTTTACTCTTCTTGTTTCTGCTGTTTGTATGATATCTTCTAAACCTTATCTTTTGAAATGCTTTTGCCTCATTCTACTTTTTGCTCTCATCTGAATAAGTTCCACCAAACTGACTTGAATGCTCAGTGTAACTGTAGAGTTTGAGGAATTTTTTAGTTTTTTTTAGAAGATTGTCTGCACTGCCTATATTTGTTCTCTATGGAAGTCTTCTTTTCTGCAAGTATATACAATTCGCTTAGTTCCTAAATTTGCTCTCACTGATCTCCTGGTTTCTCCTGTTTGCAGAGTTCCCGATCAGGCGATGATGTAATATCTAGCAAACCATCAACATCAAATTGTTTCCAAAAGATCAATTCCCCAGTTCCGCAATTTAATGCAAGGGCTAGCAATCAACCCAAAATAATTAGCACGACTATTCAAGATGCTGCGGCAGTGTGGGAATCTCCTGTGCACTCTCCAAGACCCCTAAAGAGGATGTCCCCCTATGGTTCTTCAGTTTTTGAAGCACATGATGGACATGTACAGAAATTAAGAGCAGTTGAGAAAGAAGGCACAAAGCAGCGAATGGTTGCTACCCCGTTCGTTGAAAAGGTAGATGCTGTTGCTTACCCAAAAGAAATTTTGGGTGGAAAAAACATGCATGCCTCCTTTAACATTATATCGAATGGATATACTGAAAGGGAAAAACAACATGTTCTTGGCTATTCTGGGGTTAGAAGTTCTGAATTAAATAGTTCTGACAGCGATGCTTGTTCTGTTGGTAGTTGTAGTGTCACTGACCAGAGTCCGAAAACCTGGTATAATACCCGTTCTATACCCATGCATTGCCAAGGCATAGACACCCTTTGTAGTGATGCAGAGTCATCTTCTGTTTCGGGTTTTGAGGGGAAAAGTTTATCTCTTCCTCCAAAAGAGGAGTTAGAGGTCAGTATACGTTGGTTAGAATTGCATGCATATCGCAGCACTCTCGAAGCTTTGTATGCTTCTGGTCCCTTAAGTTGGGAACAAGAAGCAATGTTGACAAATCTTCGTATTATGCTCCATATTTCAAATGATGAACATTTGAAGGAGCTGAAACAACTGATTTCTGCTAAAACTACTATTAGTGTTAGATAAGAGTAAAAGTTTTTTTTTTCATCGTCTCTTTGCTATATAGAAGTATTTAGATGTTCGTTTTTCTTGTTTCAACATTGTAAGAAGAAAAATAAGCGTAACACTTTGTATCTTCTGTCTTGGTTATTATATCTCAATCTGTGCAGACAGTTGCATTTTGTAACTAAGAGAAATGTATTGCATTTTTATTCATTAATAATGTAGACTATTCTTGCAAGGAAATGATTGTATTTGGGATTTGTTATTTGTCTTTTATTAGTTCCATTTCTTGTAATATGGTAACATAAAGCTGCAGGCATGTCTAAAAATTATTCAAGCAAGAGTATTTGATATGGTACTTGAAAAGTTCAAGTTCTAGTTTGCCTTCTGGTTATGGGGTAATTTATTTCTTGACCATGTTTACTTGTACGGCGCATGGGCTTATATAAGATTGATTTCCTCCATTCAGCTTTGGCAGCACGTGAATTTCCGTTTGAGGATGTTATTGATCACATTTCAATTCTGTACTTTATTTTCCAGGGCTACGGTTGGAGGCATGCATCATTTGCTTCCAATGATATAAAGATGATGCCAGGGTTTGCTGCCTTTCTCTTGGCATTGAACTTTGGACGATTCAGTCGTCTACTTTCAAAAAGATGCTACAGTTTATGGCCGCTCCCTGGTATCAGACAATTTAATTCAGTTTTTTTTCCCTTTTTCCCTTTTCTGTAAGTCCAGACATCACTGGATTTATTACATGTCCCTGATATTGGGATTATAGCTAAATATAAGAGAGCTGCCAGTATGAGGTTCTTTAGGAACATGAATTGAAATTGCATGTTAAGTAAACCATATTGAAGATTTGTGCTTCATTATTTGATTTTTGTAGCACGGATGTTATCATGTTGTACTAGAACATCATACACATAATAGACCAAGTTGTATAGATGCGTTTATTGCATTGCCATTCAAATTCATTGATTCCCACCGTGCAAGACATTTATGATTGTCGGTTGGAACTGTGTAAAAGATTAGACTTCTGCTGAAGCAGCTAGTGAAGCATTTTCCATACTTTTTTATTTCTTTATGTTCCGCTTCTAACTTGTAGTTTATAATGTAATGAATAAAGCTAATGGCACAGTCCAGAAGTAGGAATTATTCCCACTTACTTAATGATACCGTTGGGATGATGTTGGTGAGACTTCTTCATAATCTGGAACGATTTGCATGATCTTATTACCTTCGTTTAAAGAATTGTTGCACGTGTATTTGGGATTGTTACAGAACTGTCGTTGCATGATATCGACATATCGTTTATGCTAGTTGATTAACATTTCATACCGGTGATCAAATCTCATCTCTCTAGCGAATGTTATAAAAGTGATGATATTAAAAGGTAATGTTGGTCAACAGTATTCTAGCTCACCTGAAAACATTCCTGAATTTCAAGAGGTTGAGGGAAAATATCAGTCATATCAATGTACAGATACAGAGCACAAAGGCAGGTTGGACATGGCAGCCGCCCCTTTTAAATAGGTATAATGTCGAGTTTTTCTTTCTCCAAATCATATTATCCTACTAAAAGATATGAAATTATCTATATCCTGCATAATTAAGAATTGTGATCAGTCCGCTGCTGAGACATTATTCACAAATGTCACTAAGGTTGCGTTTGGATGGAAGGATTTGAATCTGAGGGGAGGATTTGTGGAAATGATTTCAAATTACTCCATATAACATGGATTTGAAATCCACCATAATGATTCAAAAATTAGCTCAATATGAGCTAAGGATTTGAAATCCAGTGAATTATGAGATTACCCAAACAAGCTCAATGGATTTGTTATTTATGTATTAGAAATCCTTAGCTTAAAATCCTTTCATCCAAACGCAACTACAAGGTCTTTACTTGTGATTTTCTGAGTTGTGTGAAGGTTCATTTGTTATAACTGCAGTTTGTTGCATGCAAAATTAACATTGGAATTGGTTTCACAAGCAGGCCAAGTTTGTCTCTTGGGCAGGTCAGACATTCGTTTTAGTCGAGCAGCTCCCAGGACAGCTAAAGGCACACTCAATCGATGCGGCCTAGATCTTTATTCTTGAAACTTGTCTAAATGTATCTAGTAAATGATCTTTTGGATTTTGATAGTGGCTAGGGCTTGTTTGGCATTGCAAAAGATTGTTGGTTCCTTTATCTTTGCTTGGAACAATTGCTGCCCAGATGCTGTATGATTTTTGGGATGGTTTCATGTACAAGTAATCACTGGCCATTGGAGGGAGGGCGTCTGGCTTAATTTATTTTCAAATTACAAGATCTTTTCAAAATATGGAGAATGCTGCTTATATGTTCCCTAATTAGTTTCTCAGAATTTCTGGTAAATATTGTGTGAAGGGTGGCGCTATTCGCACCCCTTTTTTTGATGAGTTCACCCACCTTCTAAGTACATCATCCCCTACTTTTTAAAAAATGGGACAATTGATGAGTTCACCCCCCTTTTTTTCCAATTTTACCCTTGTACTTATTTTCCCTTCCAAATACACCCAAAATGATAAACCCAAGGTGCGGCGACGGCGACGGAAGAAATTCCACCAAACTTTTTTGTTCCGGCAATGAAAAATATGTAATATCTTTTAGATTACGCATTTTTTAATTTATTTTAATTTTAAATTTAATACTTTAATTTAGTTTCGCACTTATAGTTGGATTAGTTGGGTAATTGTTGGGTATAAGTGTTGTGTGATTGTATTTGTTTGATTCTAGAGTTACCATTTTTTTGGTTTTTTATGCGAGTTTGGGGAAGAAGACGACGGATGGCACGATGGTATACTCGATCGTGCCATAAGGCACGATCGAAAAGTAACTACGATCGTGCCATCATGCAAGTGGCACGATCGAAAAGTAACTACGATCGTGCCATCATGCAAGTGGCACGATCGAATAGTAACTACGATCGTGCCACACGATTAACTACACTGCGATCGTGCCAAGTATCATACTTTTGTTATTCAACAAGATAAATTTTCAATTTGTAAAAATGAAAAAATAACACACTTTTAAGTTACAAAATTAAGGATATACTTATATTATTCGACAAAATTAAATATTTTCAATAATGTGAGTGTTTAAAAATCTAGGGTTTACAAAAAAAATTCAGTTTCTTACAAAAACGTGGGTGAGGTGTGAGGAAAATGAAGTGTATTGGAAATTATTTATTTAAGTAAGAGTATCATAGTCTTTTAAACCAATGACATTTTTGAAATTATATAAAGGGGGCGTACTTAACAATTTTGGGGGTGTCAATAGCGCCACCCTTGTGTGAAAAGCAGATTACGGTAATGGAAAGTGCCTACAAATTGCGAATTTAATTAAGATTTTTGTGGTAAGGGAAATTGAAGATTTTTCCTGAAGCATTTGGAAATATATGTAAATTTTAGATAAAATATCATTAAAGATTACCAAATATGCTTTAGAAAAATAAAACATAAAAAAATGGAAAATAGTAAAAGCGCCTCCTATGCGTGCGTCAGAGCTAATTATATGAATTTTTCACAACTAGCCAACGTGCACTTACATTTGACAGTTGATTTTTGCATAAGTTCATTTTCTTCCAACAAATTAACTCAATAGGAATGGGACAAGGCTTGTGCTTCACTGGTAAAGCTATAATTGACTCGGGTTCGATCCCAATATTTTTTCTGTTTTGCCAAACCCTACATGCCATATTCTTTTGATAGCTAAACCTCCAATCCATGCCATATTCTTTTGATATTCTATATATTTCAATATCTTTAATACACATAAAGTACATTAAAAAAAGGTTGAGCTTTAATATAATTAGCCAGTTGGTTATCTTTTTAACTAGTTGCTTTGATACAAATCACTACCATCGAAAATAAAAGGTAAATACCAAAGCGCACCAACTGAAATAGAATTAACCAAACATCTCCCTCCCAAGAAAAGGAAGAAAGATTGTGGAGACATTACCAACAAACTTTTGACTAACTTTGTTACTGAAACGTGCAAGAATTAATCATTGATAGATGACATGTTGCTCAACATAGAACAAGAATGGACCATAGTCATTATCCCTCATCCAGTTGAGACAGTCCATATTGTTTGTCCACAATATGGACTCATAACCACACAGTGCACATGCCACATATCACGCAATCAAAACAGGGAACAATCAAACGATTAAAAGAAGAAGAAAAACATGGAGCAATCTAAATCATAGGAAAAACACGGCAACTTTTTAAAGATATAAGTTTTGTAGATATGGCCTAAGATCATACAAATAATTCGTCAAACATCTTGAAGTAAAAACCATCTTCCCACAAGAAAATCAAATCACAATCCAGGAGCAGTTCAAGACACCTAACAACATCTATCATCCATTAGAACCACAAACTCAAAGGACTTCAAAACAAAATCCTTCAATCCCATCAATAACACGAGAAAAATTGGGGCACCACCACATAACTAACACAAGGAATGCACCAGAGATATGCAAATCCTTTCTAGTCGAATGCCTCATCGTCATCATCAGGAAGAGGCTGACTAGCCGCTGCAGCAAGCTCAGCTTCATGTCTGCAAAATTAAGGAAGAATTAGAAATTTAACAACTTCAAAGCAACTCGAAGCAAAAAAGTGATTTGAGTGTGGTGTTTGTGTAAGGATTTGATATTTCTCTTTTTTGGGACCGGAAAGGGAGAGATGGAGATTTACTGTTGCTGTGCAGCCAAATCAATTTGCACTTCAGGTGGAGCAAGAGCCGGAGACTCAACAAAGTGCAAGTTAGGATCACTGCAACCACAATAAACCGTAAGTTTAGGGTAAAGCTGAGATCCAGAGTTAAAAGAGATTTAAAATCGAAACTTCACAAATATAATTAGCTACTCTACATACCCAGCAAGTTTCCTGGCAAGGTAAAGGAAAGGCTTCTCAAAGTTGTAATTGCTCTTTGCTGATATTTCATAGTACTGCAAATTCTTTTTCCGGTGGAAAGTAACCTGCTTTGCCTTCACCTGCCTGTTCTTCACATCAACCTTGTTTCCACAAAGCACGATTGGAATATTCTCACAGACCCTGAAATTGGCAGCAAAAACACATTAAAAATGATTTTCAACTCCTGACTATGCAAGCAAAAGTTAAGTAGATGGACAACAAGCACATACCGGCAAAGATCACGGTGCCATGTTGGTACATTCTTGTAAGTCAATCGAGCTGTAACATCAAACATAATAATGGCACATTGTCCATGGATGCTGAAAGTTCAAATCAGTTCAGGTCAGTAACAACAAAAAATAAGTATCCACAAGGAATAAGAGATAAGGTCTAATTTACTTTATGATGCATAAGCATTCCAGATTCAAAACATAACTAAAATACATCAATTGACATTAATGAAAAACTCAGCATTCAACACATCATACATTGTCAATTGCCAATAAGTCACAAGCCCTAAAAATTTCTGCTCATACGACATAACCCTCTACTTCCACATCATTAGTTAGAGAAGAAGGGAACTAATGTCAGCGTAAAATGCAGTTCAGAGCAGATCAGGAAATGATTAAATTGAAATCTATCAGATGAGAGAAGCTAATGATTCACATACTAGTATCCATCTCTAAGGCCACCAAATTTCTCCTGACCAGCTGTGTCCCAGCAATAAAATCTGATTTTCCCGCAGTTAGTGAAGAAATCCAACGGATGAACTTCCACACCAATTGTAGCTGTTTGCAAGAAAATATATTATTTATTAAGAAAATCAAACACAAGTAGACAATTTTTCATAGAGAACTAAAGCAGAGATCATGATAATCAATCTTACGCTCATATTTCTTCTCGAATTCACCAGTGAGATGTCTTTTCACAAATGTGGTTTTCCCTGTAACATCAGAAGCCAATTTGTTAAGCCGCATTGCACATAATTACAAAAGAAAATCAATTAATTCCTTATTTCCTCTTCTAATCTTTCTCCTTTCACCTCGTGTGGTTTTGTTTACATTTTAGGAATTTGAGGCAAGATAACAAAGCATACATATGTTAAGCAGGATTCTCTTCTAAGTCCTGAATTTGAATTCGAAATTGTCAATTCACAGTAAACCCTAAACCCTAATATACAAACATTATAATTTCGAATCCCAAAACCACAGCTAGCAATAAGTAAGCATCACAAATTTCCAAAACCACACGAAATCATGAATCAATATTCTATAAACACAAACAACAAAACTAGCAATATTTCTAACCAACGAAAAAAACATTCATGTGCAATTTAACCGACTACCGTCAAACCATAGAAAATGATACCGCATTTAAGACAAAACAAATAAAAATAGACATCTAAATAAACATTTTACCTTTAACCAAACAAACGACTCGATAATACCGAGGCAAATAAAAGTAAAAAAAACTTACCAGTGCCACCATCGCCAACAATTACAAGCTTGAAGCTAGGGTAATCCACAGTCTGCTGATTCGGCAACGCCTAAATCCAGCAAAAACACATCAACAAAACCATTAAACCACACGATCACAAATATAAATCTGTAAACACCGTTCACTACCCAAAAAAAAACAAAAAAAAAATAGAGAGCCTTACCATGTGATTTCTTGCCGCTCCTTCAGAGAGATGAACAAAAATCAGAGGCAGATGCTACAGAGAGAGATCGCAAGATAATTACGATTGCTTATATGTGCGCTGTGTATATAACGTGTGTGTGTGTGTGTATATATTCGGGAGCCCTAATAAAAGGTAGCGTAGGTTTTGTTGAGGGGTTTTGAATTTCTGCCAAATCGAGTAGCTTTAAGCTGACGCGATTATCTGGGCCGTTGGATCAAGATCGAAGAGGAATCACGTGTTTGTCACGTGTCTTGTAGACCTTGGTTTAAATTTGAAATGTGAAACAAAAGGACATTATGACCGTTGCTCTAGAACAATGTACGTTGGACTTTTGTTTTGGCCTTTGGGCCCAACGGATAATTGGGCCTTTACAAAATTTATTGTGAATAATTGTACGTATACCTACCATAAGTCCGTTACATTAAAAAGTCCTCATTAACTTTTCAACTAACAAAAAAAGAACGGCCTCTTTAATTGTAAAATAAAATGAAGCAGTATTATAGTGTCTGAATTTATATTAATTAATATTTATATGATACAACTAACAATGTTTTTATTTATTATTTTAAAATTTAATGTATGTTGTGTGCAATATAATATTTTTTATTGCGATATTAATATTATATAAATTATATGTAACTTTTTTATTTGGTGAAGTTAGTGTTGGAAATATGGTTTGAGCATTTCACAAGAACATTTTACTGGTGAATGAAAAAAATTTTTATTCCTAAAGGTGGACAAGTTGAAAGATGAAATTTGTGGATGAATTTTATATTCAAAATGCATTTTTATTTGTAATTAGTGCAAATTCCATGTTGACAATGAATCTAGATGAAATTTATGGATGAATTTTATATTCAAAATGCATCTAGACTATTATTTGTAATTAGTACAAATTATGTTGGACAATGAATCTAGATGAAATTTGTGGATGAATTTTATATTCAAAATGCATCTAGACTATTATTTGTAATTAGTACAAATGTAGTTGCGAACCAAAGGGTGCAACTCTTCATGGAACCTCTTAATAAGTTGCAAACCAAAGGATGCAACTCTTCATAGTAACTCTTGGAATGAAAAGGTGTGTCCAATAGTTGTGTTGTTTCACTTGAGACCTTTGGCAATCTATAATATCCCTAAGATCTGCATATTTCATAATTCATATTTGCATACAAACATAAGCATACATTCTGTCAAAAATTTCCCGTAAAAAAAGAGAGTACAAAACATTTGAAGTTCATTTGTCTCTTGTTGTTTGAAGTGCTACTACAAGCAAAGAGAGAGGATTTGTATCTTGGGAGACGTTTTGCTATTCAACCGTGGGCACCGTAGCGGGCAATTCGTCTTAAAAACATAGAGTCGAAATCTAGCCTCGGTCTAAATTTCAGCATTTTCTGTAATTTCGTATTTTTGGATTTCAAGTAAGTTTTCTGATTTAGTCTCGAATATAATATCACACGTGATATATCCCCAACAATTGAGCTCCTTTCGAGAAGTCATTTTCAAGGTTATTTTCCCTTGTCCTTCAACCTTTGAGCTTGTGGAATTTCCCATGAACAATTGTTCTCCACTGACTGTTTTGTAGTTAGAGAACATTGCCTTATCAGCACAAATATGGCAGGTAGCCCCAGTATCTACCCACCACTCCTTGGGATTTCCAACATTGTTGCATTCAGAGACAACAACAGCCAAACTCATTTCTTGTACCCCATCCGAAATTTCATCAGTTAGTTGTTATAAAATTGTAAGTAATGAAACAATTATATAAATAACAAAATTGGTGATAATTATAAAATGGAAAATAAGAAGAAAATATTGATTTGGCAATATGTTTTAAATTGAGAAAGTGGGCGCGATCAAATTTGAAGGAAAAACCACACACTTCGAAATTGCTTAAACCTTGGAAGCAATGGTTATTTGAATAATTTTCATTGGAATTTGCCATTGTTTTATTCTCAATTTTCACCCAAAATAATATTTCAAATCTATATATAAATCCATTTTTCAATTTATACACAACCCTAATATAATATATAATTTAAAAAATAATATTCTCATTCTTTCATTCAAACTACACTAGTGGACCCACCATTTCCTCTATATCTACTTATATATGGTGTTTGGCTAAGTTTACAAGAGCATCCATAATGGTGGATATTTGAAGGCAATATTTATCCAAATATTCTCACATGCCATCGTGGACAATTTTAGGCTGATGTGGCAATATTCGGTGCAAAATTTGTGCTCGGATATTTTTCCTCCAAAACAAATAAAATGGAAATGTTCATTGTGGGGTTCATAACGGATGGGATCTTCTATTTCAAAATCGTGTTTAATCTCTTATTCCAACTGTGTAGATGATTAACACGTGTATTACACTTACCATGTTTATTTTCAAGCATAAATCAAGCATAAAAAAATGGGGTTCTAATATGGTAAGTGTAATACACGTGTCAATCATCTACACAGTTGGAATAGGAGATGAAATACGGTTTTGGAATAGAAGATCCGATCCGGGGTTCATAAAGATGTGGTTTGTGGGATATTCGATTGTGGAACATGAGATATTTAATGGATAAAGTGAAAAAATGGGCCCACAACTAATTGGAAGAAATATTATATCCATTGTGGGTGCTCTAAGCTCTCTAGTCTCTACAAATGTTAGATAATTTATTTTAAAAAACTATTGTAAGATGCTAAAATAAAATATTATGAGCTTATAAGTTGTTTTAGAAAAATCATGGGATCCAAACTTATTTTAATTATATCATATTTTAACAATATTATTTGATTTTGACCATTTTAGTTTCAAAATTGTTGTTACTAACATCTTATAAGTTCTACCATCTTATTTTATCCAAACATTTCAACAACTTATTTTCAATACAAAATTTAACATTTTATAAGCTCTTAAAACATCTTATAAGATATAGGGCTTGTAAGATCTTTTAAATAAGTTTAACTAAACACTCACTTAATCTATTACTACTTTCAGACTTTGTCAATAATGAACCTATACAGTAACAAATCTTACAAATATATTATACAAATGGAACTCACCAATATCAACTTTTCATATTATCAATCATACCATACACATAAATTTTTAAGATATTACCACAAAGAAAACAATATAATTTACATCACATACTTACATACTTATTTTTTTTAAACTATTCAATCAAACATATCCTCGTCTATAAACCTATATAAAATTAACTCTAAATTTCCCAAACAATCCTCTTTACTTTTGATTCCATCCCAACACAATTCCAAACCAATTATAAACCCGGAGAATTAATTTATTCATTCATGGTGAAAACGGAAAAACAACAATGAAAACATGATTATAATTGTGAAAATATCTGATAAAAAAACAACCACCCATGCATATAATAATCAATGGAGTAATCAACATGTCCAATAATTCAAAATTTAACATGGAACAAAAAACGGTTCACAATTTCCCAATTTTCAAGTGCCGAGGCCCGTAACATGTATCCAAAATAGAGGCCCATTTTAACCCAATAACATGGGCCCACTGGTCGGTGACATCCAAATTTTACGCGGTGTGAATGACAGATTTGTACCCAGAAAGCCATCGTCTATTCGTCTTTCAGAGAGCCAAAAAAAAAAAAAAAAAAAAAAAAAAAAAAAAAAAGAAGAAGATAATTTAACGGTGTAGATAATGCGACGTATGAGGGACGTGTTTGTTCCTACAACAGGTAATAGTTTCCACATGGATGCGCCATTAAGCGCCAAGTTTCTTCATCCAAGGGGGATGACAATTGGAGTACTTTTAGTACCCGTACCGATAAAATACACAATAATTCAAATAAAAAACAACGAGGAAGTTAAATTAATATAACCTTGTAATATATTTATAAGCCTATTTATAAGTTTATTTTTATATTGTATTATGTTTTATTAATACTTATTATTTACAAAAATTGTTATTATCAATCTCTATATGTTAAATATAATATCAAGTACATATAAAAATCGTATTATCGTATAATTTATATGTAAAAACATATATTTAATATATTTTAAAAGAATAAAAATATTAAGCAAGGAGGTCGGGACAGGCCCACGGGACGAAAGTGATATCCATTAATTGCCAACTGACGGTCAGGGGCGGATCAAGGGTGGCTTTCGGCCCCGACACACCCCAATTCTTTTTTGCCCCTTTTTATAGGGGGGAAAATTGTATATTTTTTAAGCAGAAAAAATAGTTGGGCTAGGGCGCATTTTTTTTTCGACTAGGGGTAACCGAAAGTGTCGGATGCGCCCTTCTTTGTCACGGGAGGCGGGCGCGGCGAGGTGTTCCAGGATAAGTTAGGAAAAGTCGGGTTAAACTTGTCATTCTTACATCCAACTCGAAAAATCTCCATGATGTTTTTCAAACATATATTACTTTGAAATAAAAAAATGCATTTTTTCATTACATAAAATATTATAATTATTCCAACATTAATAAACAATATTTATAAAAAGCAATAAAAAGAAGGGATAAATACAAAAAATATTCCGGAATTTGAGCTAATAGCAAAAAAAAAAATTCTAGATATTTTTAAAAATTACAAAAACACCCTTAAGATTTGATTTTCTCTACACTTTACCCATTAATACGCAACAACATTTCAAATACTCCATTTAGATTTTAGTCATTTACATTGTTCTTAGAGTTTTTTTTTTTTTTTTGTAATTTTGGAAATGTAATTGTGGTTGTTTATAATTACCCAACCCTCATGGGTAATTTTTGTAATTATCCCTAAAAAGAATTCCACATGGTCATCCAGGGCATAAGGTGCTAGTGTCCTTTCCACTTGGCTTAAGCAAGCGAAATATTGTTGTTTATTAACAAATTGGTGAGCTGATCAAAAATCACTGCCAAATACAGACATTGGGCATCTCCAGATTTTGCATTCCATATATAAATATCTCAATAATTCTGGGGTTAATTTGCAAATATTTTGTGCAGATTTAATTTGTTCAAGAGCTAAAAGCGTTAGAAGGATGAGGGATCCTCAAGAAGTGTTTTTTCCACCACATGAAGATCATCAAGAAACTGATGGAAATCGTCCAACGGTATCAAGATATATAATTAATTATGATAATAATAATAATAATATTCCTCTAAATATTTTGTTCATCGGATGATTAAAAAAAAAAAAAAAACCCATCTTTTTTGCTAAATGGTTTTTTGGGTTTTGAGGTCCCTTTATCTATTCCATTAACGCAACAAGTGGAGAAAGGACAATCCAGTGGCGCCAAACGGAAACACGCTTTTGATTTCCTTGAAGAAATCGGCGTGAGTGGAAAAAAGGTTTTTTTTTTTTTTTATTATTATTATTTCCATTCAGTTAATTTAGATAAACAATTTTTGGTTTTATTCATGTTACATCTGGATGAATACTTCATGCTAATAAATACATTAGATATACACGAATTCTCAGAGCACAATTAGACGTGTATTTGCATGCAAAATCTACGATAAATACTGCATTTGATGAAATGTATTCCTCCTCGAGTAGCATGCATCTACTAAACTACAATTTTGGAGTGGATTGAATTTTCAACTTTTTATTTTTATTCCACTTTATTGTATTCCATTCTTTACGCGTGATTGTTTACGAGATAAATCATATTCAAATTAATAAAATGGCTCATATTCATTTGGAAAAACACGTTTTTTCACGAGCACGTTTTTTTTGTTATTTTAGTTGCAAGAAGATGGAGCAATGGAGAATATGCAGACAAGTGATCACGAATGCAAAATGAGAAAAAAACACGTTGCTCAAACACATAACCCGAACGAGAGCGGGTCAAGATATTGAAAAATCATTTTTTTACTTTTTAGAATATACATTTATTTTTTAAATGCACGCCACGTGTATATATATAAAATAATTTCATCTAACACGTGTATATAAAATAATACGTTTAATATACACGTGTTAAACGATATAGAAAATATAATATAAAATGTTAAAAAATGCTTTCTTAATTAAAAAATTCTAATATCAAATTTTATGCATTAATTAATATATAAATATTAACAAATGTCACCTTATGGTGTATAATATGTTAATTATACTTACTTCTATATAATATTATATATTTAATTTAATTTGGAAAAATTATAGCTGATAATAGTTCGTGGTTAAGTTAAAACTAAAGGTTCGGAGTTATAACCAAACTAAACACTTTCTCTTAGGATATGTTCAAAGAAAAATTCCCACCATACAACTCCAAATTTGTAATTCTATATGAGGATTTATCATTCATTAATTATCAAGTATCAAAAAATGATTTTTCCAAAAACCTATACAACTTCCAAATTTTTGAGTTTGTTAGTATAAAAAAATTATGACTGTTTGGTTTAATAAAATGTCTATATGAACAGATACGGAGGCAAAAGCTAAAGGAAAAAATGGAGGCTCTCCAAGATCTGATTCCCAATTGCAATAAGGTTTTCATTTCTATTTCTTATCATCTTAAATTCTTGAAAAATAATTTACAAAGGTCTCAAATATACTACTTGCCAATTCTATTTTCTCTGATATTTCATTAATTTTGCATTCTCCATTTCAAGAGAGACAAAGCATCAACCTTAGATGATGCTATAAATTACATAAAGACCTTACAATATCAACTTCAGGTATATATATTCATTCCTCTTTTCCTGTTAATATATATATATATATCTTTTGTATTCACACAATTAAAAAATTAAGGAATAATTATAAAAACACCCCGAGGTTTGGGGTATTTACAGAAAAATATAGAGAAGTATCAAAATCACAGAAAACTCCTTGATGTTTGATTCTGTAATATGGTAATTAATGGTCAAGGGTGTCGACAGGGGAATACCCACCCCACAATTTTTGGGCGGATCCTATACGTAAGTGGAATTTCAACCCACATCCAAACTCATTAAAAAAAACTCATACTTTTTGTGTTTTATAGGATCCGTCTCATAAACTTAAGACAGTCTCATGTAAGACCACCTATTGTTATATGATTTTTTGAGTTTTTCATCCGACTCACTCCATTTTCGTGTGCTGGTCCACCCTACTCTGGCCACACCATTGGTAATAGTAATAATTCTATAAATGTAAATGGGTGTTCGAAATGTTTTTTTTGTTACGAAGGGCTACAATTTAAGACAGAATCAAACATCAAGTGATTTTTTTTTTTTTTTTTGTAATTCTGAAACTTCTCTTTTTATTATATAAACATCCCAAACCTCATTTTTTTTTTTTGTAAATATCCCAAAAAAACAATTGTTTGCATATTAATAGTTTTGACTTGTGTCAGATGGTGTCAATGGGAGCAGGAATCTCAATGTTCAATTCTCCATTGATGATCCCACAATCAGGGCAACAAGGATATGGAGTCCTGAGAATGTATCCATCCTTTAATCTTCCAATCAACCAGATGGGATTATCTAGTCCATGTTTGTTGCAATCACCTCCCTCAGGATTGCCTATCCCAGATGGAATTCAAAATCCAGGGAGTTTCTTACAACCATTGCACTTGACAACAACAACTTCCTTGGACGTGGCACCATTGTATGCATCTGGCTTTCATTCTCCGGGGTCCCAATCCGCGATGCACGGGGAGACTAGTTCGCCCCAACGTGCACCGTTCGGTAAGAAGGAACCGTGCCCGATGCCTACGATAGACGAGGTTCGTTTACCCTGTCCTGTCTCCTCTAGGCCATCCCATGTTCGAATAAATTTTTAGGAATAATTACAAAAAAACTCAGTTATCTTTCAAAATTATGAGTACCCCGACCGGCCTTTGATGTTGGAGTATTTGTTAAATGAATAAAAACCTCAATGAGACATTTGTAATATTTAAGGGGGTTCATATAATGTTGGCTTAGTTGCAAAATTGGTCTCGTAACTATAGGGAGCTAGAAATTTTGGTCATGTTACTTTAGCTAGCTATTTTGATCCCGTAAGATTTAGGTTATGTGCAGTTTTGATTCTATAAGTTCTAATTTGTGCAATTTTGATCCTACAAGTTCTAGTTTTGTGCGATTTTGGTCCCAACTGAGTGTCTCAATATTTTTCTTTTTTCTCACAATACCCTTGTCCTTTTAGCCAAAATACGCTAAATACCCAAAAGACATGGGACCTTTAAAAGTTACAGGACTGGAATTGCTATCTCGACGAAATGAATAATCGTCAAGTACCGAAACTACCACATCAAGAAGTTACAGAACTCAGATTGCCAATCCTACTTTTAAATGACCTATAATTAATTTAAAAGATAACTGAACTTTCTTGTAATTAAGCTGAACATAGTAGGTAAATTTTGTAAGTACCACTAAATTTTACTTACATATTCTTACATGCACCAATCATGTTTGGACTTATGTTGGATCTTTTAACATGTTATTGCATATATGAATCAACAACATCTATGTGTACTAAAACTCTAATCTTCCTAGGAGAACATGAAAAGGGCAAATTCTTCGATACAGATAGGAGGATCAAGAGCAAGAGTGCTACCAAGTGAAATCATTCTACCTCATGGCAATGAAGATGTTAAAGATTACGGATCTAGCCCTTCCGGATCTAGCGAATGGTTGTTCGTTTCCTTTTCTTTTCCCGCCTTTTTCTTCTTTCCGCGAAAACTTAAAAATGTTCGATTTTTCTAATTGAGGTTTCGTTGGTAACTACAACAGGGCTACTAGCTGTTCAACTTCCAAATGAGAAGACTGGTGAAAAATCGAGCGGGGACGCCTTTGGTATCAGGAAAATAGACGAAAGAGATTTAGTCGTCGATTTTGTTTGCTTGTTTTCTGCATTTTTCTACGTCTTTCGGTATAATTTTTATTGGTAAGTAGCAAGGAATGTCACTGGTATTTCAAATTCATTTCTCCCGGAGAACTCTATGTTTTGAGAAAATTAATTGTGATCTAATTTTGCTGTTATATATCCCCTGTTTGGTGTGACATTTCTGTGGACCTGTATATTACAGGTAGTATATTTATCAAGGTAAGAATTATGGGTTATAACAAAATACTGCATCTCCAGATATATCCTTATCAATACATAGAGATTGTTTGCAATCACTGGGAAAGAAAAAAAAAAGTGATTCTCAGCTTTTGGCTACAAAAAAATCACTTTTTAGTAGTGTTTGCAAATGTTAACCTACTTCTGATTCTGCTTCATTTAATCACAATCTAAAAGTAGGGAGATGACTGATGAGTGTTATAGATTTCTCTGTTTTTTGTTTGGCTTTTACAAAAAAATAAGCACTTTTATAACTTTTCAACCAAACATTACCAACTTCTAATTCTATTAGCAAAAACTACAAACTTCTGATTCTCAATTACTTTTACTTCTGCTATAATAAGTCACTTCTTCTAAAAGCAGAAGTTTGCAAACACTCCCACAATAAGATGTTATGCCAGAACTGCCTTTAACTGTCAATTATTAACATCTTATAAAGCTCTATCATCTTATTTTATCGAGACATTATAACAACTTATTCTCAAAATAAGATCCAACGTTTTACGAGAAATATCTTATAAGATGTACAAGTTTTAGGCAAACATCCTCTTAGTTAGGACAGGTTTAAGGCTAAGCTCCAAATAAGAGTACTAATTAAGCTGATAATTATGAAGTCTAATACCAAAAATAGAATGATCCGAGATCTCATTGAAAGTATATTCAGTTTCAAAATATTTAAGCAATTTTGTATATAACCCTTTAATTTATGTATGCAAAAACTTAAAACTGGAAACAATATATTGATCAGCTAAATTAAGTAATTAAAAAACAGTGATATTGATAAATTAAACTGGACTTACGTTTTAGAAGGATATAAAGCTCCAGTGCCATGAATCTCCTCTTGAGCATCTGATAATATCAGGTCCTCATATAGTGTACTCATGAAAGCTGGACACTTGCCATTTTGGTATGGGATAATGGGAATAGGGTTTTTAGGACGATGGTTACGTTAAGGTATGAGTTCTTTGGGGAGTGTGCTCAAATTCCAACAAGATTCTTTAAACATGTTGAGTCTCCGGGTACGTTTGTTTAGTGATCGGGGGTGATTGGGGAAAGCTTCTTGGGGAGTAGAGGTTTGATGTGATGTATTGAAAAATGTGTGTATTAGTATAAAAATGCATTGAGAAACATAATATATGTTTCGTAGGTGACTGAGGAAGAAGGAAGAAAATGCTTCTAGGGAAGCTAAACACTACATTTTACCGATAAAATTTTATATATTAAAAATAATCGATACGATATAAATTACAGTTCCCAGGGTTTTTCGACAGTTTGTCCAAAGTCAGAATGTTTTTTTAGCCATTATGGTAGTTAAATAGGCATAACAAAAAACATCATTTTCAAGAAATCATTTCTCGGTACAAATAAATCATGTCTCGGTACCAAGAAGATATTGTGCTTGTTTGGGAGCACTTATGGAAAAGTCTATTTTGAAATGGGCTTTTCAAAAGGAATCTCCAGAATGGACTTTTCAAAAAGCCTACAATTCTCACTTCTCTAAAATGAACTTTTTGGAGAAGTGACTTATCCAAAAGTCCATTATAAATTAGTCACCAAACATGAATTATTATTGAAATGGACTTTTAGATTCAAAAGTCCATTTTAAAAGTGCTCCCAAACAAGCACATTATTTCTCGATACCAAGAAATTGTGTTTCAATATTCATTTTCCCAATTATGAACATTCACGTCGGCATTGTGTATCAAACTTTTTTCTTTTTATTAGTTAGTATTTATTTATAGGAATTGTATATTAGATTGTTAATTTTGTTTTGAAAAAAAAAATTGTGCACCACTAATGATTTATAACATAATTTATTTTTAAAAGATATTAATTAGGTTAAAGACAAATGTGTCACGTTTAATTGTAGTTATTTTGAGTCCCTACTGTAAAAAAATCCTGAATCCGTCCCTGGAGTCACCGAATAGCTCACAAAAATGCTAAGAGGATATGATTGTCAGTTTTATGGCCAAAATAGCTAAAAACACATTTATTTGAAAAATATTACCAACACAATAAAATTTGCAATATAATATCGTATGTGGCTCACAGTTCAATGGCCATTATTGAGTTTTTGATTGTGGTAAATATAAGAGAAAATTTTATTTACCTCTAAACTATGTGTGTTTCTCGATCCTGACCATAAAACTTTCTTTTTATCTACTTTATTATCTCAACTCCACGAATTTTGCAATGTCCATCACATAATTGTCTTCACCTCAAATCATTACTAACATTATAATACTTTGTCATCTGAATTTTGTGTGATTTTTGTTTCTTCATCTTAACTTTTCGCAATTTCAATTCGACATATCACTTCTATAAAAATTAAGAAATTTATATGTTTGTATATATGTACTTTGTTTCCTTTTAAATTTATAATAAAAAAATAAAATCTAATTAGTATTTACCTCAGTTTGGACGGCAAATAAAGTTTCCTCCAATTCATATAAATGATATAATCAACTAGACTCTAATTATCGTAGTAGATAGAATCATTTGGTAGTCTAGTGGTAAGACATTTATAAAACTCAGACATATGACTAAGTTTTATTTAGGGATACCAACGAGATAGATCTGGGACGGGTTTAGCTAAACCAGGGACCCGTCCCACCATAGATCCAGGACCCGGCAGGTTCAACCCGCCATAAAAATTTTGTAGTCTTCATTTCATAATTATTGGGACTACGCTACTAGCCTGAATTCAACTAAAATAAGGATTTTGGGATGATTTTTTTTTTTAAAATATTATAAGTGTCGAGGGGTTCATTCCAAGATGATAAAAGCCCCAACTGATACATTTGTTCAGTAACATATTTCTTGCAATCACAAAATAAAGCAAATTTTTTATTTAACAAGAACGAAAGAAAGAACCCAAATTGCAATTAGAAAGTAAAGGCCCTAGAGTTAACCGAATAGATTAAACTAATTTGTTTTTAATAAAAAATAAATTTATAAAATTTAAATATACATACATATATATGGGGTGGGTCCGGCTAGACCCGTTACTCGCCACCAGACACATCGGGTTTTCAGAAAATGGACCGGGGACCTGCTACGGGACCCGATTGTATGATGGGTTTAGACCCGCCCCTGGCGGGTGGGTTCAAGGCTGTGCCTTCTGTGAGGCCATTGAGTCAAATGACTCGGGCCCAAAAAATAATAATAAAATTTAGGGACCCCAAAAGTTTAGTGTTTTTTTTATGTGTGTTACAGTGTGTATATATATGATAGATATTAAAAAAAAACTTTCAAACTGTTAACAAATTTCTCTTTATAATCATTCTACCTCGTTCTTCTACAAAAACCCAAGTTACAATTTTACAGAGTTTTTTTTGTAATTAGCCAAACCTCAGGCAGCGTTTTGTAATCATTCCTTAAAACTTTTCTTGATCAATCATGTCACAAGAAAAATTGAATGAGTTAATTATGCTATCAATTGAGATAGGAATAATTGAACAACTTGATTATACATACTTAATTAATATTTTTGTCGTCAAAACTGTAAGGTGAGTTATATTTAAATAATTATTTTAAGCATGTTTGTCGTAATATTATAGCTAATGTTGTACATTATACAAAGTTTATTTTTTTAATATTATTTTATGTTTATCTTTAAATTTGTAAAAAAAAGCCATTTTAAAATTTGAATCGGGCTAAAAAATTGCTAGGCATGGCCCTGGGTGGGTTTAATGGGTTTTAACCCCCCTATTGTCAATCCTAGTTCTATTCTCACCTAGCTCCCTTCCCTTGGTACTCGAAAAAAAAATGTGGTAGCAGAATACCTCATCATTACACAAGGCAATATATGCTGTCACTTGTATAAGATGACACGTGACATTCATCTATGATGTATTGATTTTTCAGATGTTACACCGTATCAGGCGCGGACAGTACGTCCCCCCTCTACACCAATCCGAAAATAGCCTTTTGATCTTACCCAGCAACTCTTGAGTTTGTCGAGGGGGCGATTGATTGACAGTAATAAAGCCAAAAATTCAAATTAAATCTTGGAGAGTAAGATATATACAAATTAGGGATAATTACAAAAACCTCCCTGAGGTTTGGGCTAATTACAAAAAACCCAGAGGTTTTCAAAAATTACAAAAAAAAACCCTTAAGGTTTTATTTTGTCTTAAATTTTCTCTTTATAAGCAAAAAATACTTCAAAAACCTCTGATATTTATAAAAATCAGTGTTCTAAAAATCGGCCTAGACGCTCCTAGGCCGATGTTTTTAAAATTTTAAAAATCGTTCAGGCCAAAATCGGGCTAGGTGGGCTAGGAGGCCAGAAATCGGACCTAGGTGCTTGCCTAGGCTGCCAACAAATCGATTATTTAGGCGGCAAAATCGCCAAAAATGGAAAAATTTTAAAAAAAAAAAAAAAAAAAGAGAAAAACAACACTATTTCTAGGCGCCCGCTAGATGCCAAAAAAAACCCAGTCACGCCCAACTAGCGCTTAGCGATTATAAAAAAACCTTGATAAAAATATTACAGTTACGCCATTAAATTTAAAGATAGAATCAAACTTGAAGTACTATTTTTTGTAATTTTAAAACATCTCTGTATTTTCTTGTAATTAGCTCAAACTTCAGGGGTGGGTGCTTTTGTAATAATCCCAAACAAAATTATATATAGTAGGGAGAGTTAAAAGGGTTGTTGCCACGTACCTCTCTTGATGGAGGCACTCATGAGACCCATTTTCGAGTTCTGGTCTGGATTCACTGGAAAATATTCAGACAATAAAAACTGAGATGAAGAACTACGTTTCGACACATCACACACAATAATTTTCTGATCAAACGTGAAAACAAAAACTTTCAGAAATGGATTTTCAAGCCAAAACAAGACAACCTGCGGAGCTTCAAGTTCCAAAGGAAAAAAGGAGAAATGAATTAGCAAAGAAAATGTGTCACTTAGTGGTGTGATTTGCATGCTTCGGCCATGCGTACGCCATTTTATTCATCAATCATAAGAATAGTGATCATAGTAGTAATTCCTAGATATTTGAAAAAAAATTATAATACTTGATTAAAATTAAACTTAGTTGCATTAGTTTTTTTTGGTTGTAAACATAATTCTAATAGAGTGTTTGTGCAAAGATGCAAGTTGTATACAAAAGTCTTTTCAATGGCAATGTTTCAATTGAATAATATGAACTAGAATCACAGGGCATATATGTACACATGTTGTAGGATCAAGTCCCAACAGCTAGATTAAAAGTTACAGCTTATACTCTGTCCAACCCAAATTTGACCCGAACCTACGAAGCGTTATACCTATACCTGCAAAATTTGTGTTAGGTTTGTATCGGGTTATTTTGTCGTGTCACGAATTGACGTCCCTACCAAAAGCTATATCTGATAGTTAGCAGAACTGATTTTTCCCTAAATGAGCAATGTTAGAGCCCCACATTTTCACATAATCAATGTGGGTAAGTACAGCTTCAAAATGAAGTTCGTGCTCATGGAATCTAAGGTAAACACCGTGGTCTCACCTAAATCCAACATAGAGCAACTCGAAAGGTTGGGCCATCACAACAACAATGTCAATTATTAGATCTCATAATTTTTATCCAATTTAAATGACATCAAATCTCGTGCTCATGGAATCTAGTAGGTAAACAACCGTGTCTCACCTAAATACCAATATCAAGAGCAACAAATCGAAATGATAGTAATTTATGCGAGGGTTTTTCCCAAGATAGGAAAAAAATATAATCCTAATTTTTTTACTACAAATTTAAATGACAACATGCCAAACCCACAGTAATATAATGGGTGGTACTATAAATTTCAGAAAACCACCACAAATTTAGAGATAGAATAACAAAAACTGATTGCAGCTGGCTGGTTTAGGCCTTAGCTGGCCTGGCCAGCCAAAGCTACCCAGTTTCAAAGACTTTTTTTGTACCCCAAAAAATTTAGTAATTTACAATGTCGTTCACATTTTTCACATGGGATGAATGGGTTTTCATCTCCCAGTCCCCACCATTTCTTTGTTCAAGAATTTATTTTTTTTAAAAAATTAATATTTTAAAATTTTGATTTCACATTTATTCATAATTAATTTTAAGAACTAAAAATATTAAATTATGGTTGAGTTTAAGTTATTAGATTTGACTCTTAAATAATAGGGATAATTACAAAAACCCCAATAAGTTTGTGCTAATTAAAAAAAACAAGGATTTTTGAAAATTACAAAAGTCCCCCTTGAAGTTTGATTTTATCTTAAATTTATTAAGGGGATAATAACTATAATATTTCTATAAATGTCATGGAAGTTTTTGAAATGCTTTTTTGCTTATAAATGCAGAAAATGTAAGACAAAATCAAACCTCAAACATATGGAATTTAAATAATTAGTCCAAGCCTTAGTGAGGGTTTTGTAATTATCCATAAATAACATGGTTACAGTTAGGACAAAACTTAAATTTTATACCTAATTTATAACATATATACTTCTCTTATGTAAAAAAAAAACAATATATGTACATTTCTTTATTTTTTATTCTTGGTCTTGTAGATGTTACTCCGGAGGAATACACTACATGTAGATCTGCATATAATACATGGTGATTGTGTGATTGTGTGTAAAATTTTACACATCTATAATATATCTACGATTATTATGCACATGGAGTACTCCTTCAAGTGTAGAATTGAATAAACCCTGATTCCTAGAGAAAGAAATAGGTATAGGGATGAAATGGGGCGGGCGGGTGGGTAAACAACAGATGGGGACGGGGGGTATCTAGATACCCATACCTGCCCCATCCCTAGAACCAGGGGGTGTGTACTCACTCATTTTGTCTCCCATTAAATAAATTTAAATAGAAAAAATGAAAAAAAAAGAAATAAAATATTTATTTTTAATATATTTATAAAATATTCTTTACAAAAATTATTATTTTCAATTTATAAATGTTATATATAATATTAAAAGATAAAAATTATATTAAATATATATTATATATGCAAAATATATATTAAATATATTTAAAAACAAGGGGGCGGGGACACGCGGGTGGAAGTGATATCCGGACCACCCGCCCCACCATGGGTCACGGGGCGGGGTGACCCAAATAGGACGGGTTGGTTACCACGGGTCGGGTCGGGATTGCCATCCCTAAATAGGTGGTTAATTATTTATGATGATGAGCCAAGTTTGTCATGTCATATGAAAGGCAGAAAGTGAAAAATTCTGCCAAAACACTAACTTCAATTAGTCAAATTCAACATGAAACAAGTGCAAATACTTGCAAAGTCGAGACCCATTTTCTAATTTCAACAACAACAAAAAAAAAAAATATCAGCCCACACATCATATCCAAGTTTTTACACGCAGTGAATGACATAAATCATAGCCAGAATACATCCTCATTCAGAAAGTTATTCTTGGAAAGGGCTAAAAAACTTTAAAAAAAAAATGATCGTTCAAATTCAATGTACCAGGGACGTGTTCACTGCAGTTCCTGAAATATTTCCATCCAAAACAAAAAAAATACTATTTAACAATAAATAATAAATTTATATCGCCTTCCAAATTACACAGTCTAGAATCTGTGTCCCATAAACCCAATAACACTAACGCTTATTTCCAACAACAAAGGAAAATTTCACATAGAAATCCACGAAGACAAAAACCGCTTTCTAACTAGCTTTACAAGCTGTTGTTCGTCAGTGGTATTTCAATAATGAATGTCACACATATAATAATAACATCATCTTACGACATTAATATTCACCAATTCATACCAACTTCAAAAATAGCCTTTTCAGATCAAATATCTCCGCTTACGTATTCACTTTTCTAACTAGCTTTATAGGTCGTTATTCGTCATTTGGTATATAAAAGACACCAAATTCACGCCAACTTCAAACATCGCCTTTTTAGATCAAAATATCTGACAGCACAAATACCGAGCTATCCTCAACTCACATAGTCACATGCATTTCCATCTCAGAGACATTTTCTTTATTTAGTTGGCATTAGCTTGCGCAGATTGTTCAAGAAATAACTAGCAGTGCAGCAAAAAAAAACAAAAAAAAACAAAAACAGCTAGGGTTTTCGAATTATATAAGATGCACAAAAAATTGTACACACTTTCCAGCACATATTATTAGAAGAATGAGTAATATTCAAGAACCTGGCGGGATGTATTTTCCATCAGACGATCAAGAGAGTGATGAAAATCAGAGGGGAATAATTAATTATGAAAATATTCCTCAAATTTCTGATCATCAGCTGAGTTTATGGCTTCATAATGTACCAACTTTTTCGAGCATTCCTATGATAAATAGTCCTTCCAGTTTTGAGGTCCCTTTACCATTCCCTGGTGAAATTCCTTATAACTTGGAGGAGAATATTACTTTGCATGGCCTGGAGAAAGGAGAATCCAGCGGCACCAAAAGAAAGCATGCATCTATGCATACAAAAGAACGCGACGTAAGTGGAAAACGGCTTTATTATTTTTTGCTATTTCACTAAATAATCAAGATTTGTGCTATTATCCTACGGTTGCATCAGATATGCAGTAAACTTAAATGATATAAATGGAGTGTTTGCAACCAAAAAAAAATGATTATCAACATTTAACTGAAAAATATCACTTTTTTTAGTGTTTGCAAATGTCAGCCTTTTGCTTCTGCTTCTACTTCATTTAATCAAAATCTAAAAGCTAGAGGTGGGCCTGTGGGGTGATTTTGCTTATCAAAAAGTGCATTTGGTATTTTTGTAAATAAGAAGTTCGTTTTTTACATTCTAATCCTCAAATTTTTATCATAATCCAAAATTGTCATTTCTCTTCTTAAATACTTATATCATTCATATGTTGGTGTTTCGTCTTTATATTTAAAAACTAATTTTAAAAGTATTGTTTTATCCCAAACACTACCAACTTGTGATTTCAATTACTTTTGCTTCTACTACAATAAATAACTTCTTAAAAAAACAGAAGCGTTTGCAAACACTCCCAAAGACTAGGTGTGATATAATTATTATGTCATTAATTCGCTGGAGCATGTTTTGTTATTTTAGTTGCAGGAAGATGAAGCCAGAGAGAATTCCGACACAAGTGATGAATGCAAACAGCGAAAAAGAACACGTTCTACTGGAGTAGAGCGGGTAAGTACATTAAGCGTGATTTCTCAGTTATGAAAAATCTGATTATTAGTTCTACACATAATTATATGGATTCTACTTATCACATTTGTGTATAAATATTGAGTAAATTGTAATTGTTAGCATATGCTAGTGATAACTGATAATCCAATTATCCAAGTATAATAATATATTTTTTTACCAAGGTACAATCAACAATATATGTAAAGATTAGTTTTTTTAACAAAATATATTACTCTTTCCATTGAAATTTTACATTTATGCATATGCACATACGGCGTATCAAGACTTTTTAACCAGACGACACCTCATGGCGCTGTATTTAATGTGTAATATATCTATTTTTTCAATATCAAATATCTTTAGAAAAATTGTATTTTTAATTCCACAATTCCTTATTGTTCCCGCTAGATACAATGGTATGGTGATAAACATAAGACAAATCCTATATGTAAATACAATCCAATTCTCAAACCCAACCCAAACCCACTGACCGTTTATGTTTTTTTTTTTTTCTCAGAATTAATTATATACTTCATGTATGATATTGTATTTTAAAAGTATCTTTTAAGAAAATTTAATAGAATCATTTTTTTTAAAATATATTTTTTTAATATTTTCGAACCATACATCGTGATAGACGTTTTGAGGAGCAAACCACTTAACAAAATTTCCCCCCACCTCCATATGCCATGTTAATCTCATGGTTTTCGTCTTAGTTTATGCAGTTTATGTAATATTTAGAGTGAGTTTGGCTACGATTATTTAAAAAATCTTATAAGCTCCTCCTACATGTTATAAGCTTTTTAAAAGAACTTATATGTCAAATTTTATATAAAAATAAACTGTTGAAGTATTGGATAAAATAAGATGGTTGAACTTTTAAGATGTTAGTAAAGAGAGTTTTGTAATTAAAATAGTTAAAACTGAAGTAGGTTGTAGAATAAATTTCTTTTTTTTTTGTTTTTTACAAAAAGGTGGGATCTCCTTAAGTTTTTTAAAAATAGTATAAGCTCCCAAACATTTTTTTATTAGGATTTTATAAGCTCTTTCAGAAAAAAATTACCAAACAAATTTTAAGAGTTTATAAACTCTCAAGACACAAACAGATTATAAGCTCTACCAAACACCATCTTACTCCTAATCCGAAGTAGAACAAAAACGATCCAACATCAAGACGAAAAATATCCTACTGATTCTAATAAACAACAACAAATCACATGATAACGTAATTATATCCAACTCGTATTTACTAGAAAGAAATAAATACTTTACGTTGTTTTTTTATAGAAATTTAGTTATTAACTCGAGTGCTTTATACTCTTAATTCCGCAATAAAAAGGACAACATAAGAAAAAGCGAAGGGGGTGGAGGTGAAGAGCTGAATGATACCTGGAATTGTGCGTTAAGATTCCAATTTACATATCTTGATGAACATTAGCTGAATTTAGCCTGTCCAACCCTAAATCTGCAGTTGATATAATCTGAAACACCAAAGAAAGAAACATGAAAACCCCCTAGAAATAGATTTTTTTGAAACCGAT
Source organism: Rehmannia glutinosa (assembly GCA_016081115.2). Taxonomy (NCBI): domain Eukaryota; kingdom Viridiplantae; phylum Streptophyta; class Magnoliopsida; order Lamiales; family Orobanchaceae; genus Rehmannia; species Rehmannia glutinosa. Next base: position 137,811 of record JABTTQ020003480.1, read on the forward strand.
ATCAATGGTGAGACTCACCGTCAATATACCCGGCCAGCCGCCGCCGCCGCCGGAACGTGTGAAGAAGGCTTAGATTTGGAGGTTTTGGGACTCCGTTTGTCGTTTTGTTGTGTTTGCGAGTGCGCCTGTGATGAAAAATGAAAAGGACGAATAACCCTAGTAAATCGATTTTTTACCCAATTTTCTCAAATTAATAATTAGCCGGGTACTTGGATGGGTAATCGGTTTTCATAAGGGATAATTCAAAAACCTCCCTGAGAAAAATATTTTCGGGCTTAAATTTAAAAAAAAAAAAGGCTTATACGTTTTTATAATGTAGCATTTATGATTAATTAAGAGTTTGATTAACACAATCCTTAATATGTGTGTTTTTGCCTAAAAATACAATTATTTTGAATAGGAGGAAGTATTAAATAGGGATAATTACAAAAACCTACCTTTCGGACTAATTACATAAAAGAATAAAAAAACCTTTCAAAAATTCCCCTAATATTTATAAAAAAAACCTTTATTACTAATATTTATAAAAATTTACAAATTTAAACTTAAAACATAATCAAACATGAGAGACTTTTTTGTAATTTTAAAACATATATGATTTTTTTGGTAATTAGCCCAAACTTCAAGGGTGTTTTTGTAATTATCCCTATTAAATAATTGGAAACATCCCATTTGGGGATACTAATAACTAATTAGTTAAGCAATTAATTAAATACATTTCAGATATATTATAACTTTGTGTCAGAATATATGATTCAAGTACGTGTATGAACAGATGCGGAGGCAAAACTTAAAGAAAAACGAAGGCTCTCCAGGAACTGATTCCCAATTGTAATAAGGTTTCTTTCAACTTCTTTTTATCTTAATTTTTGAAAATTTTCACAAAATGTAAAATATAGTACTTCTGATATTTTTATCTTTCATTTTTACGTTTCTCTGATATTGTTTTTTCCATTCTCCATATCAAGAGAGATAGAGCATCAATCCTGGATGCAGCTATAAAGTACATACAGACCTTGCAATATCAAATTCAGGTATATCCCTCTTTTCCTGTTATTCTCCATACTCAAGTAACTTTAAATATAATGTAGAGGATAATTACAAAATTACAAAAAAATGTAGTTTGATGTAATTACAAAAACCCGAGTTTTTAAATATGCAATTCCATCTTACATTTTGCCCAAGAGTTTTTAGTTGACCTTGAGAGAATTTGTCTCACATGTTGCCCTAATCAAATATTTTATACTTACATTCCTCAAATTTTCTAAATATTACAAGTAGCCCCAACCATTTTCCATGTGAATTTCCTTATTCTGCAATAATATAATTTTGAGGAGCACCAGATGATGTCGATGGGAGCAGGTTTATCCCCGTTCCATTCTCCATGGATGATGCCACAACTAGGGCAGCAAGGAATGCAGATTCCGAGTCTTCCATTCATAAACACTGGTCCAGCCAGTGGAACAGGAATGGGATATGGGATGGGAATGGGAATGTACGGCATGTTTTCGTCCTCGAATTTTCCAATGAGCCAGATGGGATTACCTAGTCCATGTTTGATGGCATCAGCTACCTCAGGATTCCCTGGGATATCAGAAGCTGATAATGCAGTTCAATATCCAGGGAATGTATTGGAACCATTGCAATTGACAACTTGTTCCATGGATTGGGCACCATGGTATTCAACTAGCTTTCCTTCTTCTGGATCCCAATGTGCGATGCAATTGGACACTTGTCCACCAAAAAACAGTAAGAAGTAACAATTGAGAGCCTCACATTCGAGTAATTTTTTTTTAGGGGGATAATAATGTGAAAAAAGTTGTTTAAAAAAAAGTAAGACTGGTAATTGAAAGATAAAGAGATTAAGTGATTGGATATGGGATGAAAATGTAATGAGATTTTATCGTAAAATAATGAGATCGAATGTGAATAGTGACGGGAAAAACAAGAGAGAATGAGCTGTACCTTTGCAATATGAAAGTGCAATAATGAGAGTCGATGTAATACTTTTTCAATGAAAAATCATGATTGAATGTGATTGATGATTAGAAAAAATGACAATGGATAAACACTGTATTTTTTGGAAAATTTTAAAAAGATTTCTAGCAACAATTTTACTAAAAATTTTGACGAGCAAGCTGCATGACTTTGCCAAAAATGAGATTATAATTATTTTCATTATTTTCCCTTTTGTCCATTCCATGAAAAAAAAAAAACTCAACTTGATTGTGATTTTGTTGGTGACTACAAAATATATGACTACAAGGCTCGCATTACAACTACAAGATATAATAAAGTTCGGAACAGATTATTGAGTAATCCTCAGAATTGAGTCCCTAAATATTTGAACCATGTATGTCTAGTGCGAAAAGAGCCAGGAAAAGCATGAAAAAGTTCAATACTTTGTAGAAGGAAAATACAATGTCCAAACATAACAGCAAATGACAAATGAGGCTACTCAGCACCCAAATAATTCAAATGTAGGATTCCACCAGCAATGCAGATTTAAATCAATCATCATTAGGTAAATAATACATCAAATGAACAAGAAACCCAATAGAGACTATCGCTCATTATAAAATATCAATGGAAAACAAAATTCAGATAAAAAAAACAAAAAAACATGGTAGTCCATTTCTCAGAAAAGGATTGGGATAACTTGCCCTTATTTAATCGTAAGAAGTGTATTCAATCACAGGCCGCCCCAGCATAGAAAGAAATCCACTCAGGGAATGGAGCGCTGATAAAGTGGTAAGGCACCGAGTGCTTCACGCTCAGCGCTCTCTCTCTTAATCTGCAGAAACACCATGTATATAGATAAAAACTTCCGCGAGAATATAATAAGGGAATAAAAATAAAAAGTCTCATTGTAAAGCAAAAAAAAAAAAAAAACAAAACACAATAAGCATGAGCCTAAAAGACCACTAGTCACATCCCTTCCATGGTTTAAAACTAGCTTTCTGGATTAGCTTAGTCTAAGTTAAACTAAATAGAAACTTAGCAATTGAAGGAAAAATATATTACTAATACAAAACTCAACTGCATTGGACTACCGAAACAACTCGGAATAAAAAGGACAACTCTACACTGAAGTAGGATTACATAACACGGTCCATAAAAAGTGTAACCAGTTGATACCAGGAAAAAATATGCACAAAAGATGTCATCAGCAACATTGAACACTGTAAAGCATGTCCAAAGATAATAGTCCAAGGTGGTGCACTGAGGCAATAGAAAAGCTTGTTTTTAAATTTCAATAAAAACAAGATAACGCTCTTTAGAAGTATGCTTGTAAGGGTAAATACAGTGGACAAAGAAACTTCTTAACCAAACCCACACATATACAGGCAAAAGCATGCAACTAAAAACAACACGAAAACTTAGTAATGATGGAATATATCAATCAATAATTGCATAGGAAAGCCATCAAATATTTAAAACACCATCACATCTAAAAGCCTTTATGGTCATTTTGAAATGATACTTTGATATTCAGAACCACATCATAGTGAATTAGTGATAAAGGCACTTACAAGAGCTAACATCTCCTGAAGATAGCTCCTAAATGGTGTTTGCATAGCCTGTGAAAAGGAAAAGATGAAATAAATAAACAGCATGCTTAAAAGACTAGATCTTACTCTACACCAAAGTAAAATACTATGATGATGTACAGGATCCTCCATCATCATGAAAGGCAAATCCTGATCAAGATTTTCAGACAAAATATGGTTACTGTCAATTATACTGTGGATGTATTCATATGAATGGGCATGGACAGATAATGTAGAATTTCATTAGCAATTAGAAAAGTTTACCAAAATAAAAATTCAAGAAATCAAACTGAACTGCCACGATTAGCTGGAAAATTAATTGTTAACAAGGGAATTGGCAGGTCAAAGAATTTATACTCACACAACCTTTTAGTTATCATCCCAGAATTCCAATCTCCAAACAATTGTTAATAACATATTGTATGTAAGAATAACCAAAATTCGTTAGCAACTATGCAGCTCAAGTAATGATATATAAACCAAAAAACAATCAAATCAAATTAACATCAGAGAAACACACAAAAGTCACTGTGTAAACATTTTTTTTTCCAATCCGATATTTCTTCAGGAATTAAAGACATCTCACAGAATCCACAACTCACACACACAAACCACCAAAAAAAAAATGGAAACCACACAAAAAAAAAAACATAAAAATACCAGACACAATGTACACATCCATGTACATAGCTTTCCTGTCAACCACGCATATTTCTTCATCACTCAAACGGAATCGTAATATCTCTAAATGCAGCTGCGATAGTTCACCAAAATAGTAAATATAAACAATTTCACTGTGGTTTATATTCACCTGAAGATCTTCTGGAAGATAGGCATGTTTCATGGAGAGGTCAATAGCGCGCTTTAGGCGCTGATTCCTCGCATCGACAATCTCTCGCGGAAGCCGATTCAGCGCCTCCTTCACATCCACGTCGTACATAGGGTCATACAAATCGTCATATCGAAGCCCTAATTTCACATCACACAATCAAAAAAAAAATATCGAAATAAACTCGTCAATCGAAATACTCCCAGAGACACACTAAACGTGTATAACTAATATACGTACCGTATTTGCTGAGGCGACCGGTTAGGGTTTTCATGTGGAGTGCGGCGAGGGGGTTGCGCTTCGGGTCAACGAGCCATTTGGAGATTGCCGCCATTTCTTCTCCTCTCTCTACTACTCAAGCTCTCTCTATGTCGAAGTTTCCCTTCTTCTCTCAGCGATTTTCCTCTTCAGATTTGTGCTGCGGTGATTTTCCTGAGTTTATGTTTGTGAACTGAAAAGGCGACTTTATATGATATGACAATGTAATTCTTATTTACTTAATATTATCTTTAACATACATACCTATATACTGACATTTTTTTATAAATTATAGGCATTAATAAAATAAAATACAAGAAAAAAATTCATAAACAGACTTATAAATGTATTACAAAGTTTACAATAATTTATTTTACTTGTTTCTTATTTTTTTAATTTAAGTTTTATTTGTTGTATATTTTATAATATAATAATAATTTTATATTTTACGTTGGTTGTCTTGCAATGAGGCTGGTATGGGTCTTCAAGTACCTACCCCACCCCGCCATATTGGCATCCTAGCCAACTAACATGCTCACGTTGGACTTGGAAATGTCATCCTCTTTTTTTTCTTTTTTTTTTTTTGTTTAAACACATTTTTCATATGAGATCGAATTAGCCTAATTAAAATTTGAAAAATATGTTTCTACAGTTAAAGCACAATGTTAATACAATTGAAAATGTCAGTTTTTCATATGAAACATTCTATTACAAAATGTGTTTCATCTTTTATTACACGATGATTAATATATGTCTAATAATTACCATATTAATTTTGAAACATAAATTATGTGAAAATGATATGTGTATTTACCGTTAAAGCACAAGTACAATTGGAAATGTGTTTTTCATATGGAACTTGACTATTACAAAATGTTGCATGGATGATTAATCTTTTCATATTAATTTTTAAATTATGGACTTTACAAGTCAGCGATAATTTTAGAAAAACACGTGCTAATCATTCGTACGATAGAATAAGAGATGAAAAACATTTATGAAGATCTCATCCGCCTTTTTTCACATTTTTTTATAAAATTTGGATATTATAAAATAAAATACAAGATTAAAAAGAATAAATGTATATACATTATTACAAAGTTTACAATAATTTATTTTACTTGTTTCATTTTTGCAAATAATGGTTTTTTCTCCACCATTGTTGTATTTCCAACAAATAAAATCTTATAATCATTTTGGCATATGGTTGACTTGATTAAAGATAACTCAAGAGGGAATCGGTACCACTTCAAATCCAAATCACTATTCAAAAACTCCTGAATGACCACAATTCATATGTACATATGACTTTATTGCATGAACTCATGTGTTTTTTTTTTCCTTTCTTTGGTACAAATTAATGTGATGGTATCTTATTTTCCTATTTGACAACACGAACAATTGTCAAATGTATAAATATTCAAACATAAATTGTGATTTGTTATAAGGCATGTGATAACCATTAAAATGGAGTCATCTAATACAAAAGGTATTAATTTAATCTCCTATTCTATTTTCGCCATACAGATAACTATCAAGAGTAAGGGTGCGATTGAATATACTTTAGCCGCGATTGGATGTGAGTGAAACTTTATTTTCGTTTCACTGAAGAATTTTTTTTGACCAAATATGCGATTGTTTATGAAAATTTCCAAAAAATATACTATTTCATTACTTTCATTTTTTTTCTTATCAATCACATCTACACATTTTTCACAAAAAACTAATCATTATTACACATTCTCTCCCACAAATTTCACTATTCATACACTAACACATTTATAACTACCAATAATATTCAATCACTATTTTATTACTTTTAAATCAAATCAACTTTCATCATTACTTTTTTATTCCAAATCCAAACACACTATCAAAATTCATCTTTTTTCTTCTAATTTTTTTTACCACTATTCTCTAGCAAAATGAAAATTTCCAAAATGAAAGAATATCCAATCGCGCCCTTTCATTTTGCTTGAGAAAGTAGTAAAAAAATATGGGAGGAAAAAAGACGAATTTTGAGAATTCAAATTGGATTACTATCCAAAAACTCATCAAGGTCCAAAGTTGATTTGATGTGAAAATAATAAAATTGATTGAATGAACTGATAGTTTTTTTTGAGTGAATGAATGAATAATGAAAAATGGGATATGTGTAATAATGATTAGTTTTTTGTAAAAAAAAAAATAGATGTGATTAGTGAAAAAAAAGTGTAAAAAGTGAAATTCAAGAATAATTATATTTTTATAAGGCATTTAACTATTAAAACAATCCCATTTTTTGTCAAAAATATTTAATTTAATCTCGAAAAGTCTCACAACATCCAATCGTCAAACCTAAAATATTCATATATTAATTTTAAAACATAAATTGTCGATTTTTGTAAGGTAAATGGAACCATTAAAAAAAAACATGTGGATGAAATAAGGAAATGAAACACCATTTTACAATATACAATATACATTTCCATTTGCATGAACCATATGTGAAACAAAATTAAAACTAGGAAATTTCCTGATATATATGGTTCAAGAAAAAGGCATGAATATTTGCCATAACCGAAAGGGCTAGGGAAAAAAAAAAAAAAAAAAAACCCAACAAAAACCAGGCTATTTCCAATAATTGCACACCACTGACTCCATGAAAGTGAAAAAAAATGGAGAGAAAAAACAGGGTTGAAATGACTCAAATGGATTCTCCATCAACTGCCGAAAACTCATCAGAGACCGAAGGAGAATAGGTCAATAGGATTTCTCAGAAAATTCTTAAAAAAATGCTCTTCGTCAAAATGAGGTAAAAAAAAACATGGTGGGAAAAGGTTATCAGGAGATTTCAAAATTGAGGGGCTCAATGTGCGGGATGAGAGAAATAGAGAGCGAAATCGAAAGATTATCAAGAGATGAAAGAAGCTCACATTATAGTATGTCCACTGGTATTCTGCCAGCCCTTGGCGTACACAGTAATCGCAGAGTAAAGCTTCGTCCCTTCATTATTTCCTACCTCGATCCTCGTTACAGGTACAAATTACACGTATAGATGTATGTATTTGTTTTGCATGTACGTTTGTATACGTATTTGTAATAAGTGTCATAATGCAGTTTGGGATAATTCCTGAGAATTTTAACGATTATGTTGCGCAAACTGTAAGTAGGTTAGCTTATATATGTGATTTTTAATTTCTGAGTTTTCGTTTGCAGGCATTTGTGTTTGCATATTTAACTACAGAGTATTTGATTTTTGTCTTTTTGATGAATTTTATATGTTTGTTTGATGTGATGACATTAAGTCTTAGATGTTTTTCAGATAATCCGTTGATTGCATTTTGGGGAATTTGTTTCCTGCGAAACGTCGATAGGCATCATATAAATTCAATTTCCTCATTCTTTTCCTTGTTCAGGATCAGGATTAACTGGTTTAACTTCTTTAGCTTGGGATTTACATTTAGGCACATTTATTTATTTTTTATTGAGAATATTACTAGTACTTGTTTTCGCCATAAATGTAAATTCGGCGTGTCATTACAGTAGTGAATTTGAGATATGTACGTTATTTCGTCCTTAATTTGAGTTCAGACTTCAAACATATGTCATTAAAGTGATTGTTTGATCTAAAACTTAATGCTCCAGTGGGATTAGTATGGCAAAGGGTGATGTCTGTTGTAAAAACTTTGAGACACTGAAGAAGCAACTGTACTATAAATGCTGGAGTAATTTGTAACGATTCAAAAAGAGCCTTCTGCTCCAAGTTGTTCTATTGATTATCACTTATTGAAAGTTTCTTTGAATAAAAGTGTCTGAAATAATGTGTGTGATGTTTAAGAATGACAATTGGGGCAAATTTGTGGTGTGGTTTAACTTTATAGAACAAAAAAGTGGCAATTATGATTCTATATACAAAGTATTTTTTCTGTAGTATTTCAACATCTTTGCTTCTTTTTATGCTGAACTACTGATTCGATTTAATTTCCGTCAAAATAAATTGATTTATGCCATTGCAGAGCTTGGGACACATTCCTGATAGTGCTGGTCTTCTACACAGCATGGGTGTCACCTTTTGAATTCGGTTTCAATATGGGACGTGATAAAGCTCTAGCCATCGCAGACAATGTTGTAAATGGATTTTTTGCCATCGACATTATCGTTACATTCTTTGTTGCCTACCTTGACAAAGCAACTTATGTTATCATTGACAACCCAAAGCTTATTGCTTTGAGGTATGCAAGAACCTGGTTGGTTTTTGATGTGATAGCCACAATACCTTCAGAACTTGCCCGGAAAATTTTGCCCTCAAATGTCGAATCATATGGCTACCTTGGTATGCTTCGTCTCTGGCGTCTCAGACGAGTCAGTGCAATGTTTCAGAGGTAGAATATCAAGAAATTTTCTCCATGTATAGGGAGTGTTTGCAAAAATTTATGCTTTTGAAAGAAGTGATTTATTGTAGTAGATGTGAAAGGCAGTTGACAATCAAAAGTTGATAATGTTCGCAAATAGAAGATGAAAGTTGATTATGTTAATAGAGAGTGTTCGGTGAATAAGTCGTAAAAGTGTTTTTACATATTTTAAAATGAAACCAAAAGCATAATGTGTAGACACAATGTACCATATTTTTAAGATGTTGTATGATAACACTTTCTATTCTTCTCATAATGTGTCTTATTATACTGCAGATTGGAGAAAAACAGGAACTATAACTACTTCATGATTCGAATTGTAAAGCTTACATGTGTAGGTATCATAAGAGACAAATTTTTACTAAATACCAAGTACAAGAATTTGGTTTTATCTAATAAAGCTTGTTTTCTCTGTCTTAGGTAGTGCTTTTTGAGGTTCATTGTGCTGGTTGTTTCTTTTATCTTCTAGCCGATAGATATCCGGACCCAAAGAAAACATGGCTTGGTTCTGCAATAGACAATTTTCATCAAGAGCCTTTGTGGGATCGATATGTTATCTCTGTTTATTGGTCCATGGTCACTGCCACAACCACTGGATATGGCGATTTACATCCTGTAAACACGGGCGAAATGATATTCGACATTTTCTACATGTTATTCAATCTTGGTCTGAATTCCTACCTCATAGGAAACATGACAAACTTAATTGTTCAAGCAACTTTCAGAACTAGGAAATTTGTAAGTAACCTCTTTCTTTCTTTCTTTCTTTCTTTTTTTTTTTTAAGTTTTTGCAAGCCTTAGTTAAGTAATTTGTAATGACACTATTCCACATACTTTTCGAATATAGAGAGAAAGTATTCGTGCTGCCTCAAGCTTCGCGAAAAGGAATCGGCTGCCTCCTCGACTGGAGGATCAGATGATAGCTCACTTGAGCCTTAGGTTCAGAACTGATTCAGAAGGGCTGCAACAGCAAGAAACTCTTGATGCACTTCCAAAAGCAATTCGCTCGAGTATTATGAATTCTCTGTTCTACTCCCTTGTTGAGAAAGTGTATTTGTTCAATGGGGTATCGAATGATCTCCTCTTTCAGCTGGTAATTACCAATATGACCTCTGTCGTCATTTTCATTGCTAACTCTTAATTTTCCCTATTTAGTTCTTTCTGTGTTTTGGTTGGGGCTTGATCACGGGGAGGAAGGGATTAGATGGTACTGGAATTAACTTATTTTGGCTCTTTTAGTCTCAGGAAAACAAATGTTTTATATTTGCTCATTTTTATAACTGATCAGATAGAAATATTTCCAGCCAGTTCATGACAAATATAATTGTGTCTAGTTATTTCTTATTTTATGTTTTACTTGAGCCAAATATTGATTTCTATATACGTTTTCCAAACACACACACACACAAGGAAAAAAGAAATCAAATGAATTGAAAAGACTAGATTTTCATGTTCTTGTTCTTGATAGTCTAACCTCGCAGGTCTCTGAAATGAAGGCCGAGTATTTTCCTCCTAGGGAAGATATAATTTTACAAAATGAGGCACCTACAGATTTGTACATTTTGGTTAATGGGGCAGTGGTACTCTCTCTCTCTCTCTCTCTCTCTCTCTCTCTCTCTCGATATAGCAAAATCTCTCAAAGATCATTTTTATTTCTCTCTCTCTCTCTGTCTTATATAGCAAAATGAAGCTATAACTTAGTTCAAAGATCATTTTTTTATTTTTTTCAAGACAAAAAAAAAATGTGCTCTGATCTCATAATCTGCGGTCTTATTGCATTTGTAAGCACACGAAATACTATCCACGCCCCTTCATCAATTTTCTTGTTTCATACAATACACCCTCTTATAGTCTTATTTCTTATCCCATTTAACAGATCCACTGAGCGATTATTTTAAAAAATGATTAAGCTTTCTAATACTGTTTCCTTGGTGACAGGAGCTTATTTCACACAGAAGTATACTGGAACAAGTAAATAGTCTTTACCTAAAAACTGATTTTGTTTGCTTACATCCTTATAGGAATATCATATATATGTTATCTATGAAGCGAGAAAGTAAAAAGTTCAATAATGATTTATATTAGGTTGTTGGGGACTGCAAGACAGGAGATGTTTGTGGCGACATAGGTGTCTTTTGCTACCGGCCTCAACTTTTTACCGTTCGCACAAAGCGATTGAGTCAGCTGTTACGGTTGAACCGTACTTCTTTGTTGAATATTCTTCAAGCTAACGTCGCAGATGGGGCTATAATCATGAACAATCTTCTTCAGGTAAATAAGTGCTACTAAATAGGCGTAGTGAGCTAAAATTGTCTTAGCTAAAGTATCAAATTCCTTTGAGATAATTACAAAAAAAAAACTGAGGTTTGGGATAATTACCAAAAAAACAGAGGTTTCTGAAAATTGCAAAAAAAACCTTGAGGTTTGCTTCCTCTTACATTTATCCCTTTCATAAGCAAAAAACATTTAACCCCCCCCCCCCATATTTCTAGAAATATTACAGTTACCCCATTAGATTTAAGACATAATCAAACCTGAGGGGGCTTTTTGTAATTTTGAAACATCTCTGGATTTTTTTGTAACTAGCCCAAACCTCATGGAGTCTTTTGTAATTATCCAATTCCTGTTTCTTGTTATTATTACATCTTGGCGTAAATGTAGATGACAACCATTTGGTGCATAATTTTTTGTGTGCAGCATTTGAAAGAACAGAAAGACCCCGAGATGCAAGCGATTTTGACTGATACGGAGCACATGCTGGCCCACGGGAGAATGGACGTACCTCTCAGCTTATGCTTTGCAGCTGCAAGAGAGGACGATCTATTGTTGCACCATTTGCTAAGACGAGGTTTGGAACCGAATGAATTGGACAGAAATGGACGAACTGCGTTGGCACGTCTTATTACTCGTATTGTTTTAGTGTTCGTATTATAATCTGTATGAATTGCGTATCAGTAAGATCTTTTATTGTTATATGTTTCAGCATATTGCAGCATCAAATGGAAGTTTAGAATGCGTGCTTCTACTTTTAGACTATGGAGCAGATCCAAATGGAAGAGGTATATACTACTATCTGTTTATGAAGTCTAGGATTAATTATAAAAAAATAATTATCTTTCAAAATTACAAGTGTTCCGGTGATATTTTCCATTTTGCAAGTTGCACCCTCAATAGGGGGTACTTGTTACCTCAAAGGGGTGTTTGCCATACCTGAAGGGGGTATTTGCAATTTTGAAACATACTGGTGATTTGTTTGTAGTTAGGTTAAACTTCAGGGGTCGTTTTTTGTAATTTACCTTATAGTCTATATAACATTGCAAACATCATACTTTTATTTCCATCAGTAGAAATAAGAACACATTTTATTGCGATTAACTATGCAGATTCTGAAGGAAATGTTCCACTTTGGGATGCAATATTGGGTAAGCACGAGTCTGTAATTAAAGTACTCATCGATAATGGGGCGACATTATCTTCTGGTGACGTAGGCCAGTTTGCCTGCTTTGCCGTTGAGCAGAACAACATAGACTTACTCAAAGAGATCATTAAATTTGGCGGGGATGTCACGTTGCTTAGTAACATGGGAACCACAGCACTTCATAGAGCTGTATCTGACGCAAATGTTGAAATTGTTAAGTTTTTGGTCAAACAAGGAGCCGATATAGATAAGGCGGACGTGCAAGGAATGACGCCACGTGGCTTAGCTGATTTTCAGGGCCATGAGGAGATTACTGCCTTTTTTCAGACCAAGAAAGGGTCTGACAACCAGAACACAGACCAAGAAAGTACGAGTGTAACTCCTAAGGTGCCAAAAACGCCTTGCCTTAAAAAGTACATGAGTGAACCTTCGATATTACCTCCTCATATGAACTCAGACGACAAAAAAGCAAATGCCAAGGAGATGGATTTTGGGGCCAACAGTCACCTAAGATGGAGGGCTAACAGTTTTCAGAACTCGCTTGCAGGGATCATTACAACTAGCCGTAAACTAAATGAAGGTAAACTTAAGGGACCATTTTTCGGTAGCTTATAATATTATTTAGAATTTTTAAGATTCTTTTTTGTTAATGTAGTAAAATATTTAATTCCCTACAATGTAAAACACTAGTGACTAAAAAACTTTGAAATGTTTTGGTAATAATAATCCGCATTAGCATATTAAAGTTACCAGCTTATAAGCCCAAATGTCTGAGAAGTAAAGATATACTACCAATTTTTTTTTTTACTTATTTTAGGAATATTATTACATCATTACTCATGTCATAATCTTGTGCAGAAGCAAGGACACTTTCTCCGTCTCCTTCCAGTGCTGCTATGTCACACGACCGTGCTAGAGTTTTCGTAAGTTTTGCAGAGAGGAGTGATGTAGAAGGAAAGTTGGTGTTTTTGCCTGGAAATTTTAAAGAGCTGCTGGATTTGGGGTATAAGAAGTTTGGTATTCATACTACAAAAGTTCTTACAAAAGATGGAGCCTTGATTGAAGACTTGGATGTAATAAGAGATGGTGATCATCTTTTTTTGGCTAGTTAAGGTGGGTTTGAAAGCATACCTTGGTCCTTGGCTATGACTCTGGGTTGAAGAGCTAAGTTAGACATATACAGTTTTGTTTCATACTTTGTTTCTTTTTTTCTTTTTCTTTTTTTTTTTTGTAAGAATTTTGGAGACATTTTGTTAGGTAATCAAATGTTTTGAGGAAATTCATTAATGGGATATGCTGCATCATGCAAGAACATATGTTGTTTATGGAGAAACATTATAATGTGGTTACTATTGGAGTAGTTTGGTGGATTTTCTAGAAACTTGTCATGATTACTCTATCACATCATGCCACGTGTACATGATGACATCGTACTTGTATATGTGGCATTTACACAGTTGACGGGAATATATGATAAAAACATTAAATGGAATAGAAGATCTCAACTTCTTTTAATAAAAACATATTTTTTACCCATTTTTCGACTGAATAGATAAAAGAATCCCTTATCTTCTTGTTCTTCTTCTTCTTTATTTCTTCTTCTTCTTGCTTTCGAATTTTTCTTTGCCATTGTTTGAAGACACATTTGGCATATGAATTTGGTATGTGTTTGGTGCTTCTGGTCCGTTTGGAACATACCTTTTGAATTTTTGAGGAGCTTTCTGAAAAGCGGATCAATATATTGGATACGATCATGCTCTTATTGCGTTTAGGGACACAATCGTGCCACATCCATTTAATTGATGGCACGATCGTGCCAGTAAGGGCACTATTGTCTTTATAGGTAAAAAAAATATGATTTTTATATAAGTTGGTGGAAAAGTGGTTTAACTATCCGGAAAAAAAAAAGTAAAAGAAAAACCCACACATAACAAAAATGTTGAGTTTTAAAAATAACTTAATCTAATTGAAGCACAACTTACAGGCTAAATTGCAATTTTAGTTTTGTAGCTATATGAGATTGGCGATCATAGTTCTACAAAAATAACAATTTGCAAAAAAGTCATGTAACTTTCAAAAAGCTCTCAAATTTAGTATTTTCGAAGTTGTAAAGTTGGGAAAATTGCCTGAAAAATCCACATGTCCACATTCAGACCAAACCCCCTAACATGGAGATCAATTTCGCATGTGGATTCGTCTCAAAAAAAAAAAAATTGCATGTGGATATCCTATAAGTGAGTTGACATGTTGAGACAAAAATCTAGGAAAGAAAACTCACTTGAAGAATGTCCACATAAGCAAAATTGGTTTTTCCACATGAAAAGGTTTGGCCGGAAATGTCTTTGTCCTCCGAGGACAAAAATGTAACTCTTAGAAGGTGTCATTTGCTTATTATGTTAAATTTGGAAGGACTTAGCCAATACGAGATAGGGACATTAGCCACCCAAGTGAGGTTCCATTGTAAAACTGATTGTGTGATAGGAGTAGCTCACTAGACTAATAAATTAAGCTCCCTTCCTCTAACTAATCAATATGGGACAACTCACAAGTGACATATTTCACCAGCTTACAAGATTTATGGCAAAACAAGCACCCAACAATAATCTGCTTGTTTTGAATCACATCTAGAATTTGTACTTCATCACACTATCAGCAGTGAAAAACCATGTTGCATAGTATCCTTCAGTTAAAATTGATTTACTGGTCTCAGTCATAATTTTCTATAAAAGTGAAATATATCAGCATGCTTATAGCAGAAAATTAAGTGTTAGAACATCAAAGCTAACTACAAAGAATATAATCACATCATGTCAATGAGTCTTCTATATATGTTTAAAAATCCATCTCTCTAATTTCCTAACTAATGAACAGATATTAGAAAATCCCCCAAGAACACGAGGCAAAAAACAATCTGATCTTTATCGTTTTTGTGGAAACACAATATATTGCACATGAATTTGATTAGAGTAGAGCTATCTTGATCCCTTACAGTCTTATATTCGCTCTTCGTTCTCTTCTTTCGCTTTTACTTGTCCACTTAAAATGCAAACAACGATGTAGAGCATATGCAACTTCATGCAAAATTCTACTCTGAGTCGAAGAATGAAGAGCCTATTATCAATTTTTTTCCTATTTGCTCGATTTTCCCACTCTTTCATCCTCGTTCTCTTTCCCGCGCCATTTTCTTGTACTTCCTACTCTTGACAGCAATTCGAAAGTGGGCAGTGTTACTACATGTATTTCATTACATCCCGGCGGATTCTTCTGGGAAAACCTGTAATATCATAATGCAACACATTAAATTTTCCAAATGGATAATTACAAAAGCTACCCCTAAGGTTTAGTCTAATTCTAAAAATACCCAACTATCTTTCAAAATTACAAATGCCTCCTTGATATTTGTTTCGTTATGCAAAATTTGCCTCAACAGGGGTATATTTGCTAGATAAATACAAACCTCAAGGGGGTGTTATTTGTAATTCTGAAAGATTATTGATTTTTTTTGTAATTAACCCTTTTCTAAACTGTTATGCAGAATCTAAACAAGATTGCTGTTGTGGTTTTGAGTTACTGACCTGGAAATGCCTGTCGTTGAAGCTCATCGACCTGTGCTTTAGTTCGCCTCTGTGGGTTGTTATCTCGTCTAATATTTCATCCGACGATACATCAGGAGAACTTTCTTCACCATCAGCATCATCAGGTAATTCTCTTTCCTGTTTTCAGACATTCAAATGTTATCAGAACACACAAAAAAAAGGAGTAAAATAGCACTTTCATTTTCCGCTCCTACTAAACTATTGATGTAAGAAATAATAAAAAAAAATGGATAATTGCAAAAACTTCCCTTGAGGTTTAGGTTAATTACAAAAAAGACCAGAGATATTTGAAAAGTACCAAAAAAACCTTGAGGTTTGATTATATATTAAATGTAAGGGAGTAATTGCAACATTTTTACAAATGTAAGGGGAGTATTTGAAATGTTTTTGCTTATGAAGGGGGTAAAGTGTAATACATAATCAAACTCACAGGGTTATTTGTAATTTTCAAAAACATGTGGATTTGTTTGTAATTAACTCAAACCTCCAGGGTAGTTTTTGTAATTATCCCTTAAAAGAATGTAATGAAGGCCTATTTTGATCGTATCAAGAAACATCATTGAAGCATTTGGATTGCGGATCAAAATCCTTTCCATGTGATTGGATTTGGACCACGGTAAGTCAGAAAACAGAACAAAACAAATGTGATTCAACCATGGCAAACAGATCCAAGTTTTGGTATGTTTCTTCAACTTATCCATGTAAAGTATTTTAAATTCCCGTCAAATGAAAATTAGAAGGAAAAGAATAATGTACCCTCTGAGATGCACTCCGACCCCTGATTGGATGTCCGACAATTTCTTCATACTCGGCTGCATCTAGTTCTTGAAGATGACGAGGTGGAAACACCTTGGGCAGAATATGCTCTCTTATGCTTATCAAAAGGAAGAATGGTAGTGGAAATAGTATTCCAGCAATAGGTATCCATGTAATTCCAAAGCACATCATAAGATACGCAAACTGAAACATCGTGAATATGAAAATGTATTTGAACGGTACTGACTCCACGAACGAAGCGTGGAACTCTTCGATAACTCTGCCAAAGGAAGAATCCCTTATTAGTTATTCATATGATAATGTGGGACTTAGGATGTGTTTGCAAACACTTAAAAAAGTGATTGTCGGCTTTTGGATGAGAAAGCAATAGTATGTCAACTTCTGAGTGTTTTAGATTTCTGATTGTGCTTTTGGTTTGACTTTTACATACAAATCAAGTTACAACTTATTGATTAACGAACACTCTCTTTTAAAAGGGTTATGATTACATTTTGCCTTCCAAACTCTAGTGTTTTTTGCATTTTGCCAACTAAACTTTGAAAATACATATTCGCCATCCGAATTATATGATTCATTGCACTTTATCCCATGAACCAACCAAAAGTTGACATGTGTGAACTCGCGACAGGTCCAAGTCAGCTCCCAGGAAAGTTAGTCATGGAAAAGAGAATTTTTCGAAGTTTAGTAGGCAACATGAAAAACTCACGATAATTTTATCCCTTTAACTTATTTTAGCTTATATTTGAAATCACTATCGACTTCTGATTCTCCACTATTTTTTGCTTCTGCTACAATAATTACTTTCTCTAAAGTTTTTACAAAGAGACCATTAGTGTTACACATGACACGGTTCTATTCTCCAAAATTAGATTATTTTCGATTAAAAAAAAGTGAATACAAACAACGGATATGTAACACTTACTTGAAACGACGACGTGGAGGAACAAAGAGCAGCAACATCCTCTCCCAAAACTGGTTGCCTGGGAGGCTGTCAATGGCCATGTAGGCAAAATATCCCCATAAAACCGAAGTAGGTATCATCTTGATCACGGGCATAGCACACACGGCAAGACCCACGAGTACGGATTGCAGAAAGTTGCTGACTCTTTGCTCGTTTACTCGAACGGGCAAATGGAGATCGATGCACTTCTCAGGGTCGAATTTGTCAATCATATCTCCGTCATCGTCGTGTTTCAAGACAGCTTCCTTCAAATTTGCCAACTCTTTATCTACAGTTTGCTGTGACATCATAGAAGTTATATGAACAAAATTTTAACCATATTTTTGTAAGGGATAATTACAAAAATACCTTTGAAGTTTAGGCTCATTACAAATACCAGAAATGTTTCAAAATTACCAAAAAAAAAATCCCTCATGTTAGATTATGTCCTAAATTTAAGAGGGTAATTATAATATTTTTATAAAGTCGGGGGGTTGAAATAGTTTTTGCTTATGAAGGGGAAAATATAAGACAAAATCAAACATCATGGGTTTTTTTTGCAATTTCATAAACCTCTTTTTTTTGTAATTAACCAAAACCTCAGTTTTTTTTTTTTTTTTTTTTTTTTTTTTTTTGCAATGAAAATGCAAAAATGACAGTAATAGGAGAGAGGAGGACTTACGGACGGAGCACTTTCCATCTCTACGAACACCGCATGCATTCTTCCATAAATCTCCGAGTGGCTCACTTGCTGTTTCATGCCCTCCTTTGCACGTTTCACCATTTTCCTCCGAATCAACTGCAGATTAAAGAAAGATTTTCCTCAAAACATATTCAGGTTAATTATAAAACTACCTCTGAAGTTTAATCTAATAACAAAAAAATCCAATTATCATTCAAAATTATAAATACTCCTTTGACATTTGTTTCTCTTTTTCAAATTGCACCCTCAATACAAATTTCAAGAAGGTATTTGTAATTTTAAGAGATAACTGGAATTTTTTTGTAGGTAGTTTTCTGTAATTTCCCAACATATTATACTCATATAGTTGCAAGCAAAATATGCAAAAGCTTTTTTTTAGAATCAAATTTCCCACCTGCCTCTTCAGGACAGCAAGACTCCTAGTATGCATAGGAGATTGTGGAAGTACACCATTCGAAGGAGGAAGTCCAAGTAATCCACAAAGCAAAGTCTGATATCACAAAAGTTAACAAGTTTTAGTGGTGCAGCAATTGGTTTCTGATAATATTCATGGCCTGATTAATGACATTATGAGGGATAATTACAAGAACACCCGAGGTTTGGGCTAATTACAAGAAAAAACAAAGATGTTTCAAAATTACATAAAAAAAACCCAGGTTTGATTCTGTTTTAATTTAAGGGGGTAACTGTAATATTCTTATAAATATCACGAGGGGTTTTGAAAAAAAAAATATTTATGAAGGGGAAAATGTAAGATAAAATCAAACTTCAAGGTTTTTTTGCAATTCTAATAGATCTCTGGATTTTTGTAAATAGACCGAACCTCAGGTTTTTTTCCGTAATTATCCCTAAAAATACGACAAAACGCTCAAGAAGACTACTTAAATCCTATACCATGATGCCCAACAGCAGGATATCATAATGGTAAGCAGAAGGATTTTTCAAGTTGAATTCCTTCTGTTGTGCCATCTGTGAAGCTACACTGTGATCGAAAAAGTACAGACCCGCGATCATCACTGCTGGTATAAAGGCTGCAAAAATATACCCCACGGTATTTTTCCCATGTCCTGCAAATCCATGAGATAAATTAATCTTGGTCTGTTGTAATTTTTACCATTTCAGTCTCATTTTGCATGAAAGGGAATTGGATAACTACATTAGATGGAATATTGTGAAAGCAACAAATGAGAATATAATGCACAAAAAACTGTAGAAAGATTCTTGAGTAACAAAAGAATTAAAAAGACAATGAGACATCAAAAGGTACAGAGATGAACAACTGCAAACACTTAAAAGTGATTGTCAACATTTATCTGGAGAAAAATAGTTTGTTAGTGTTTTCAAATGCTAGCCCCTGCTTCTGATTTTGCAAAATTTAATCAGAATCAAACTGGAGGGGGAAGAGTGCTTTCGACTTCTAGTTTCAATTCACAAAAACTACAAACTTCTGATTCTCAACTATTTTCTGCTTATGCTACAACAAATCGATTTCAGCAGAAGTTTTTGCATATACTCACACAATGTTGTTGTCAATTTAGTACCTTAATCACCGTCCAATGGTACAACGATCCAGATTCCCAAGGAAGAGAACCAATCAGCCTCCTCGGAACTCCAGTCGGAACATTACCTGGTACACTATAAGATAATGCAGTCCAGACAACAATCATTAGTGGAACCCCATAGTCTGCAATGAAACTCCTAAAGAAGCCTGTGCAAATTAGACAAAGATCAAATTTTAGTTGTAGTTAGTTTTGCACTGAACTTTATCAGTACAACAAAACTCTCGTACCTGTACCGTAACGCCATGACCTAGCGTTTCGGCTCTTTAGGGCAGTCATAAGCAGGCCAAAAGAGAATATAACTGAGAGTAAACCATTAGTATAAAGCCAGGGAAATTGGTATTGCTCTTCTGTGGCATTTTCACCTTTTGGAATGTGAAATTCACTCACCACACCCTGTGAATTCAATATTACTAGTTAAAGACATAAAATTATTCTAGCATTTTGAAATGGGCTCTCAGCTAGTTATCCCATCATCACAAACTAGAGAACATATTTAAGGGAGCGTTTGCAAACACTTAAAAAAGTGATTGTCAAATTTTGACTGCTACAGAAAAATAGTTTTTAGTGTTTCCAAATACCAATTTCCGCTTTCTGATTCCACTTCTGCTTTAGCTTATTCATCTTTTAGTTTCTAGTTGCAAACACTACCAACTTGTGATTATCTGCTATTTTCCACTTGTGCTAAAGTAAATTATTTGCTCTATAGGCAGAAGTTTTTTGCAAACACTCCCTAATAAGGACTAATGAAAAGGAGAAGAAAATAGTACCTTGATGGCTTCTTGAATGAAAAGAACAGAGATTAACATGCCGAAAAGTTCGCCTGCCACCCTCGTAAATCGAGTGATGATGGTACAAGCGTTAAAAATAGCAAGAAGAAACAGCAGCAAGGCAGTCCAAACACAGACCCTGTTTACATTAAAAGGAAATCTCATGTAAAGATTAAATTAACAGCACATTTTATGGCTCTATTTTACAAACTAATTTCAGGAAAAGACAATTATCAATTTTACATACCACCCTGCCCAGGCTAAATACAGTTCTTTTCCTACACTGCTCTTTGCAAAATTGTACAAGTAGGTGTACATTATAATGGTTGGCTCTGCAACTCCTAAAATCAACAATGGTTGTCCACCGAAAACCGCATGGATGACCCCACATAAAGCAGTAGAAACGAGTGTCTCTGCAGGGCTCAAGCTCCCATCTATTGTAAAAGCAAATATATTTCTCAATAATTGTATGTTTTATTGTAAGATAAATTGCTAGGGAATATTCCTCTAGTTTATCATGTATAAGTTCTTTAATTAACAGAAAATCTGCTACCAAAAAGCCAAAGATAATTTAAAGGACTAGAAGTTTAAGAGTGAACCTGTTTCGCGACTCAATTGCTCTCCAAAGGCAATTACAGGAAGAGTGGAAGCAAAGAAAATGTACGCTGTTGGAGCCAAAATCCTGATGATGAATGCAAATAAAGATAAAACAATTTTGAGAAGTTCAATTTCACATTTTAGGATATATTTGTTTTGACAAGGGGAAAAAATGAACCTTGCACCCGAACCACATGTATCAAGCCAGTCCTTTTTGTAGCATGTTAGCCTTCCTTTAATATCATTAACAACTCCCTTGAATGGAGTCTTTAGGTGATCCATTGTGCTGGTTAGAAATCAAGTAATTTAGGCTGCAAGAAATCAAGATAAATAAACTACTGAAAGATCGAGAATGCATTTAATTATGTGACAAAATAGCAGATTTCTGCAAAAGGAAAAAAAGGTATCCAGAAAATTATCTAAATCTTTTAAGATTGCGAGAACTAACAATTCAATAGAAACACGTAGAGAAAGGCATAATTAAAGTGATTTATTTGTTACCATACACCATAAGATTCTGGTAATGAATGTATTTCCACAATTTGAAACCAGAAAAAGGGAGATGATGAAAAATTGATAGTACGAAATTACTTTTTTTAGTATAACAGAATCAGGGAAAGTGATTAATCACCTCCACAAAAAAGACAACATATTTCTTATTGATGATCCCTCTGTTTCAAAGATACTGTCTATATGAATTGTATCGATAATCATGATGAAATCCGAACGAGTAGAACACATTAATAAAATCAACAGAAATGGGACATAATTTCAGTGAAAGTATTCATAATCCCTGGATACAAAGTAATTCTATAACATCTTCTGACTAAGTCCTAGAAAAAGCTAGTCAAGATCATCTATATATACATCAGTCAACAACATTGTTACTGAAAATATATCCATAAACCCCAAATCACATTCTCTGTATAATGTACTGTTCTGTATCTAGATTCCATAAATCCCAAACAATTTCAATAGAAGAAAGGAGCCGTTTCAGATTCCAAAATGTTGATCGTGAAATGCGAGCTTTAATTTTCAGGTTTCATCGGCTTTCTGTTGAGTTTTGGTGTCAAAAATAAAAGAAGGGCTTTTGTATCCCACATAGGTTGTGGAACAAAAGGGGTGGGAACCTTGAGGTTATTTAAGGAACCCATGTGGTGTGGTTTTAATTGCACCAGTCAAATACACTTTAACCTTTGTGGTTTGACTCTAGTTAAATTCCTTTCTTGTATTCTCTAGTATGGAGAGTTGGGAGAGAGGTGGGAGCCTTAGTCAAAGGTTTGTAAGAGTGTATGGTATTGGGATCATGGGGAAAGAAACGTGTGATTGTAAAAATGTTTCGCATAGTGAAATTTCTTTCTTGGTGGGCCCGTGGTTTTTCTCCGGTTTTGGAGTTTCCACGTAAATTCTTGTGTTGTGGATTGTTGTTATTTTTTATTTTATTTCTCGGTTATTTCTGCTTGTCACTAGGGGATGAATGTGGGATCCGATTTTTCCCAACAAGTGGTATCGAGCCGGGTTAGGTCTCTTGAAATTCGAGTATGCCTGTGGTTGCGGCGATCCGACCTTCCACATCGTAAAAGATTTCTTGAGCGGTGTCCAGGGGTCTCATTTGGAGGCGGTTGTTCATCGTGTAGGGTGGTTCAAGCGGTGGAGAAATTTAATGGAAGGTCGAGTTTGGCTTATGGCTAGTATAAGTCAAGGATGTGTTGGTACAATCCTTTTATAAGGCTTTGAAAGTTAAGCTGTCGAAGTGGAGGTGGAGTTGATCGGCAAATAGCTCCTAATCGGGCTAACAAATGAGGATTTTTCGATGAGAAAATGTATGTCCTTTTCGCGTGAGTTGTCGTGAAAGAGGATGTGGTCATGTTAGTGGGTCCATGAATTTGCACAAGGCATTGACTTGTCATGAAAAGATCTTGGGTGTAGTGGAATTTCACACGGGCATTGGTTTGACATGGATGCGGGGTGTGTGGTGGAATTTACACACGGGCATCGGTTTGGCATGGATCTGAGTGTGTGTTATGTCGATGGATGAAGGACTTTCGGGCAAAAGTCGGGAGTTGCACCATAAATTTTCGGGTTTTTCGACATGTGCCAAGGAAATTCTTAGAATGGTTTATTAAGTGGTCTACTAATATGGTGGAGTAGGGTTCTTGGTTTGAGAATGATGGTTCCCGGTTTGAGAATCATGATTGTCGGTCAAGACAATGGTGGATCTTTTTTTATTTTGCCAAGGTGGAGTTTGTTGAGTTTTGGTGTCAAAAATAAAAGAAGGGCTTTTGTATCCCCACATAGGTTGTGGAACAAAAGGGGTGGGAACCTTGAGGTTATTTAAGGAACCCATGTGGTGTGGTTTTAATATGAGGTCAAATACACTTTAACTTTGTGGTTTGAAATTAAATTCCTTTCTTGTATTCTCTAGTATGGAGAGTTGGGAGAGAGGTGGGAGCCTTAGTCAAAGGTTTGTAAGAGTGTATGGTATTGGGATCGGGGGAAAGAATGTCTGTGTGATTGTAAAAATGTTTCGCATAGTGAAATTTCTTTCTTGGTGGGCCCGTGGTTTTTCTCCGGTTTTGGAGTTTCCACGTAAATTCTTGTGTTGTGGATTGTTGTTATTTTTTATTTTATTTCTCGGTTATTTCTGCTTGTCACTAGGGGATGAATGTGGGATCCGTTTTTTCCCAACACTTTCATGCCAGAAATTCATTCCACGAATTAATGCAACATATATACAAATCTCAGAAAAAAAAAAACAGTAATGTTATAATAAATCGATCAATAACACGTAAAAACAAACATAATAAATACCCCCGCTGCCACAAAATCTCCCAAAATAATAATCTGGAATCAACTTTTTTTCACGCCAATAACCATATCCAAAACAAAACCTAACATTTACAAGGCGCCACCATGACAAAAATGGGGAAAAAACAAAAAAATCGCGTGAATCGTAACAGCATGCATAACAATGACAAAAAATCCGAACCTTGGACGAGCCACCAAAAATCGACGAAAGAACTGAATGTCGGTGGTTTAAACTTTACACGTACGAAGATGATCCGAAGAAAAAGAACAAGAAGGTCTTCATGCAAAAAAAATTGTTTTCCGGCAGGCAAAAGCGCCGCCGGAGAAGAAGAAGAAGGGGAAATAATATTTGCAAAAAAGGAAAAAAAGAAAAAAAACTCTCCACCTTTTTCTCTATTTTTTTATTTGTTTTCGCCTATATTTTCTTTTCTCCTCTTCCTATTTTCTCTCTTTACCAGTTATGCAGTAATATATCTTCAAGCCATAGAGAGAGAAAAGAAAAGAGTGCATGTATATGATGAGGGAGACGAGAGATTGTTTTTGGATTTTAGGGTATTTGTTTTCAAACTACAAAAATGTTTTTTGTTTTTCTTTTTGGGCTGTCAAAATTACTCGGTCAATATTTAGTTTCTGTTTTTGGGCCTCATTATTGTGAAATTGCAGAACAACCCTTGTATTTAGGAAGTACGGACACTCCTCTGATGATGTTGTACCGTATTAGATACGTATCCGATACAATACTTTATTGTTACTTCATGGATACTCCATGGATACATCTACACATGTAATAGTCTAATTTATTATATTGCTCATTTTTTCAGTATTTTTTTTTACATGTGAGTTATCACATTTCAGATTTGATTACTTATGTAATTTTAGTTTTTTATGCTCATATGTATTTCCAATAATATAAAATTATATAATTTTATATGTATATATATTGTACCCGTATTCTTGAAATTTCAAAATATGTCGTATTTCGCCTATATGTCGATCGTATTCGTGTCCGTATCCGTCGATTGTCTTCATAGATTATGATGGGTTCAAAGAGAAATCTTAAATTAATTAATGCATGCTTAGTAAATGATATAATAATAAAGAGTATATGAAATAATAAGATTTTGGATCAAATTATCTCAAATTATACATGTGATTATGTGTATAGGAATAATTACAAAAGACCCTGAAGTTTGGGTCAATTACAAAAATGCCCAGATATGTTTTAAAATTACAAAAAGTCCCTTCAGGTTTGATTTTGTCTTAAATTTAAGTGTGTAACTGTAATGTTTCTAGAAATATTTGGGGTTTTTTTAAAATATTTTCTGCTTATGAAGGGGTAAAATGTAAGATCGAATCAAATATAAGGGAAATTTTGTAATTTTCAAAACTCTTTTTTGATTTTTTGTAATTAGCCCGAATCTCAGTTTTTACCTAATCATCCCATGTACATTGTATTTAGTTAGGCACATTGTATAGTGGGTCGGTTTTTTAGCCATTCTCATCAAACCAAAATGTTTTTAGTCATTTATTTCAAATACATGCATGTTTGTTTTAAAAAAGATGACTATTTTTTATTTTCTTATTATAGAAGAGGTCAACAACATAATAATATTGTGAAATGAGATAATTTTCTATTCCCCTTTTTGTGATTAACATCAGGTTATTTATTTATTTATTGAAGCTAGTGATACTTCTAGAAGGATTCACCGTTATAACTAACTAATATGCCTTCAGCAGTACATAATGCGTGACTAAATGACGTAATCATTTAAATGTCTGGGCCTATTTTTATCATGGACTCCTCTACGTGGGTTATAACAGTCCTGCACTTGGGCCTGATCTTTACCAATTGGGCTGTTGTGCCAAGTAGCCTATTTGCAAAATAATTGAATAAATAGCCTCTTTGCCTAGTTGATTTTTTTTTTTTATTATAGACCCCCAAATTGATGAAGACACCCACTTTCTAAAATTTCAAAATATTAAGTTAAAAGACTATAATATCCTTACTAAAAGCCAAGTTCTAAATACACCCCCCTAATCTCTAAATACACCCACATCATTCACTCACATTCTTCTTCTTCTCGAAGAAAGTTAAATTTTCTTTATACAAACCCTAGATTTTTCCAACACCCAAATTGTTGAAAATTCGAACAATAAAGTATTCATATCCCCATATAATGAACGTATATTCTTAGTTTATAACATAAAATATGTTATTTTTCAAATTTTTCAGGTTGAAAAATCACGCCGCACAAAGATCTGCGATATAAAGGCACGACGATCACGCGCGCTATGACAAAAAATTCAGTGTGTCATCGTGCCACATGGGCCATCGTGCCATCATGTCATCGTGCCATATGGCATGATGGCAGAAAACCCATCGTGCCATGTGCCACCTAGGGTTTTTCATGAAAGGGTAAAATTGAAAAAAAAAGGGGGTGAACTCATCAATTGTGCCATATTTGAAAAAGTGGAGGGTGGTGTACTTAGAAAATGGGTGTACTCATAAAAAAAGGGGGTGCCAATAGCGCCACCCTTTTTCTTTTTTTTCTAACAACTCAACTTTCATGTTTCCGCTTTACTATTAATGGGGATAGCAGTTTTAGGTCCCTCATCGCTGCAATCAAGGTAAACTGCGGGATATACACACACTAGTCAGTATTATGATAGGTAAACCGTCGGATGTGCACGCACTGACCAGTGTTATGGTAGGTAAACCGGGAAATGTGCACGCATTGACCAGTGTTATGCTATGGTGGCTGACGTACAACCAGATCGTCTCTGGTAAAGAGAACATTCGACCTACTAAATCTAATAATAGTTGATCTCTCCCCGAATTGAACCCACTGAGATGTTATCCAGTATGAGTTCCTATCAAATCTTCACCAACTCGTATATGCCCCTATGATCAATTTGATGAAGTAGGGATTAGAACATCTGACCTCCACGGGCTCCACCCCATAGACTATTGCTATTTATTCAATTTGAGTATATGTAAATATATATTATATATAGGTAAATGCTACTAATTTTAATGAGAAATTACAATAGGGTTAAATATTTATTCAACTAATAATCAATTTATATTATCAATATTACAGGGACCAAAATGTAAATATCAAACTTCCGAAAATTTTCTATACAAATCCAACAAGCTTTCATTGTACTCGATTATCTTCTTCTTTTTTTCGTTTGCTTTTCCGGTCGTTTCCTATTCCTGCGAAACTTCAAAACCTCTGTATATTTGTTAAACTTTGAAGAGAGGCTTTGGATCTGTGTGACGAAGACGAATGTCAGGAAAAGGGGCAAAGGGTTTGTTGACGGGGAAAACCCCAGCGTCTAAGGACAAAGATAAGGACAAGAAAAAGCCCACCTCTCGCTCTTCTCGCGCTGGTCTTCAGGTTTTTCTTCTTCTATGCTTTTTTTTCCCCTTTAATTATTCCGATCCCTTCAGTTTCTTTGCTTCTTTTTCCTTTTTTATTTATTTCGTATTTTTTTTTGAAAAAATTGCGTGTTGTGTGTTTTATGGGATTAGCTTAGAAGTGATGAGGTTTTTTCTTGCTATTTCCCCTTTCTAGAGTTTTGTTTTCTTTTGGGTCAGATTTATTGTGGGTTTTTGTGTTTTGTTTTCTGGCTTCTTCTGATTACACTGTTTCGTTTTGCTGATAAATATGTACTGTGAGTGAGTAGTTATTGTTATTTTTGTTCTACTGGAGATGGGAGTCTACGGTAGACTAAGTTTTTTCTGCGGAATGTTGGTTGTGAATCTACACGATGTTGGAATTGGTGAAAATTTTGTGAAGGCGTCTGGATAATCTGGTGGTTCTTAATGGAACAGTTGATATCCTAGAAAAATAAAAATAAATTTGCATTCATTTTACTCTGAAAAGGTTAATTTAGATGTCTGGAGCTCCATTTTTGTAGATCTTTCATGTTTTTGATAGCTGCAACTGAATGGATTTGTGCTAGGCCGTGTATTTTTTTTAATTCCTTTTCTTTCCCCAAGACGGTACACACCCACTCACCAAATGGCTTGTGGTAGGCCGTATAATTTGGTTCTTGAAATCGTAAATTAGCATAAATTAATCATTAAGACAGATGGATAGTGTTCTAGATGTAACTCTGAGAACCCTTCTTTCATATGCATTGTTAGAGATGACCTTATGGGGGCTATTTTCTTTGCAAATCAAACCACAAGGTAACACTTTGAATATGGACTCAAATTCGTTTATTTTCTCATTGAGGTGGAAGCTAGTGGTGGAAACACTTTTTGTTGAACTAAGACAAGCACTTAGGAATTATTTTGATCTTGAGCTAACCGAGCTTCTAGCTCAAGTGTAAAACCAAAGTTTCAGTCATACTTAGAATATTTTTTTTGGCTTTAGTTCTTATAACTCTTTTTAACTCTATTCGGAATATGAGATGGTAGTCAGAATGTGTTCATGTTTACAAGTAATTAAGCAAGTAACTGCAGTACATTTACAAAAACAACATGCATTGTTATTCTAGATATTTTTTAGAAGTTATGTAAGGGAGTGTTTGCATAAACTTTCGCTTACAGGAGAAGTAATTGGTTGTAGCAGAAGCTAAAAGTAGTTGAAAATCAGAAGTTAGTAGTGTTTGCAAATAGAATCTAAAAGTTGAATTGATTAATTAAGAGTGTTTGGTAAATAAGTTGTAAAAGTGCTTCTTCATTTGTAAAAGTGTAACCAGAAGCAGAATAAGAAATCTAACGCACCCATCCTCTGCCTTTAAATTCTGATTATATCAAGAAGAATCAAAACCAGAATTAGACACCTGCAAACACTAAAAACTACTATTTTTCCAGCTAGAAGCTAAGAATCACTTTTTTTTATTGATTGCAAACGCTCCCGAAGTCTGGAGCCATGGCTGATTATCTCAACTGAGTTATTCAAGTGCTTGCTTCTTTGTTTTTACATGTTAGCTGCAATTTCCTTCTTTGCTTTGCGTGTCTTTGCAGCAGTCTTCATAATTTTTTAGCTCACAAGTCACGATTTTGTTGCAGAACTGTAAGATATTTCATCGTTTTGGTACTTTTCGCATTTTACTCCAATTATATTATAACTCTACTTTTCTTCGTCTAGTTCCCCGTCGGACGTATCCACCGACTCCTCAAGGAGCGAGCTACCGCTCATGGCAGAGTGGGGGCCACAGCCGCCGTCTACTCAGCAGCCATTTTGGAGTACCTAACTGCCGAAGTGTTAGAGTTGGCCGGAAACGCCAGCAAGGATTTGAAAGTCAAACGTATCACACCTCGGCATTTACAGCTGGCTATACGCGGTGATGAGGAACTCGATACTCTTATCAAAGGAACCATAGCTGGTGGTGGTGTCATCCCACATATACATAAGTCGCTAATCAACAAGTCCTCTAAGGACTAAACTTCAATTAATCCTCTGTTTTGTTGTTAATGACAATTAACAGATGCTTTGGGGTTTAAGTTTTTTAGGTTTAGATTATTATCTATATTTTTGCATGTTCAAATGCACTCATGCAACATTGATAGTGTAGTGTTTGCTTTATGTGAAAATTGTGGTTTTAGCATCTTAATTTTGTTTTCTTGCATATTTTGTTGATAAGAGAATTAGCAAATTGTAAACGATGGCGCGATATGATCCGTATAGCCGACCCCACGTAGTGGGATTAAGGCTTAGTTTGTTGTTGTTGTTGTTGTTGTATGGTTAATGCAATTGTAGCTAATTTACCTTCATTAGTCATTACGCACTTGACTAGTTTTTGCAGTTATGGTGAAAAGTGAAAACCTGTCAATAGAAACTAAGACAAGGGTTGTGGTTTGGATACTTTCTAGGATAATTGCGATAAGTCGATAACTACCTTGAGGTTTAACCTAATTATAAAAAAAAAAACAATTTATCTTTCAAAATTACAAATTCTTTCTTGACATTTGTTTCTAATGGCACTCCTCTTAGAAGAGGTATTTGTTAGATAAATACAAACTTAAAGAGATGTAATACCTTAAAGGGGCATTTGTAATTTTGAAAGAAAACTGGTATTTCTAGTAATTAGATTGAAATTAAAGGTTATTTGTAATTGTGAAAGATAACTGGAATTTTCTGTAATTAGGCTGAATTTCAGGAGTAGTATCAATAAGTATCCCTACTTTATAAACTTATTAATGGGTAAAAAGGGATGACTAGCTTTGAGTGACAAACTCAAAATAGAGCTCAAGTATTTACTCTTGAACCAAAGGATCATGAACCAAGAAATTACAACCTAAGCTCCTGGGACATAGCTCAACTGTAAAGAATCTGAGTGAAATATTGTCTTCTTGCTGGCACCCGCAGCGTGGAGGTTCGAAGAAATTACAACCTAAGAGCAAAATTTTACAGTACACCATCACTTCCAAACAGTAGTCATGCAAACCCAGGCTGGCAAACTGAGAAAAAAATGATCTTCAAATGTCACAAGCTAAAATAGCCTTTACTCATATCTGGTTCACAAATTGTTCTGGAAAAATTGAAAAACAAAATTTGCCAACTAACACCACTATGCTTAACAAAGAACAGCTAGTACATGCAATGAAATTGTCACTTTGACTTCAGCATCTCTACATCGAAAATCAAATTTCTTCTCATACAAAGAAATACCACCTAAGGTCGAGTCCTATAAACTTCAGTTAAGTTACCAAGACTTGCACACTCCAAAAAAATAGAATTTTATTTCCTTTGGCTTGCTTTGACCGTTACTGATGAATAATGAATGATA
This sequence comes from Rehmannia glutinosa, assembly GCA_016081115.2. Taxonomy (NCBI): domain Eukaryota; kingdom Viridiplantae; phylum Streptophyta; class Magnoliopsida; order Lamiales; family Orobanchaceae; genus Rehmannia; species Rehmannia glutinosa. Next base: position 168,758 of record JABTTQ020003480.1, read on the forward strand.
GGTAACTCAACAGTCTTCAGATCCCAAAACTCTCTAAACTTCTGTATTGGCCACCACAGCAACACTGTAACAATTCAAGAAAACTAGCTTTGATCCATCATTTCTTTGTTTCAGATTGGGTGACGAACTTGGTAACAACGTAGCAATCTGGTGGGGTGATATTTGTATAATAGTTGTGGATTGTTTCTGTGATTTCAAACCCAAATTTCTTGTAGAATTTGATGGCTTCGTCGTTGTTTGTCTGTACATGCAAGTAGACCTCACCAATGCTCTGCTTAGCGCAAAGATCAAGCACATGATTCACCAGCTTTGTACCTATTAATTCAGGAAAGGGATATTAATTCCCGGCACAAAAAAAATTCAAATAGAAGACTGTAGAAATTACAGAAGAAGAGGGCAGCCAATTGGAATTGAGTTTCTTCAGCTGCCCGTTTATTAATTCCTCAGTTGTTGAGACAATTTAATTCAAAAATAGATAAATTACACAGTAATTCCCAGTTACAATGGAAGATCCAGATGGAAATCATGAAACGGCAAGAAATATAGGAAAATTATCAAGGAGTTTCATACTGACAGGAAAACATCACCACCATTTGCATGCCCCACTGTTCACTAATTCAACTTTTAAATCTAAACCGCATTAAATTTCTCGAGAAGTTTCAAGAAAATGAAAAGGAAGACGAGCTGATAACTTACCAACACCTAACCCACGGTATGGAGCCAAAACACCCAATGTCATTATGTATACACGAATAGCACCACTTTCCTTTTTCTCAAGGCGGCATGCAATAGACCCGACACAAATGTCACAGTAATAGGCTGAAAAGACGGAAATATCCAAGTTTAGAGATGTATGCAGAACCATAAATATAGGATGATTAAACATGGAGAACAAGCCTTCATCATATCTATAGCTTGAGTAACATTTCAACTGGATGATGTTTTACTATAACTACAAACTTTGTTGTGTCACATAAGCCCCTAAATTTCTGCTGACTCCGTTTCTTGCTTTTCTATCCCTTGCAATACATTCTAGGAAATATCAACATATCTTCCAACAATACCTTATTTTCATGATATGTTTAGATTTCAATATTCCAATTCACTAAGCTAGTGTAGCTCAAACTACTGATGCCAGTATAAATGTCAATTAGAACTAACTGCTTGAAGGTGGATTTTCATTCAACTCAAAGGACAATTGAGTCTCTTTACTGTGGTTTTTGGGAAAGGCATAGTCCGTAAAATACTAAAACAATGCCATGTATAAACAATATACTCAATGTCTACCACCCAGAAACTAGAAAGGGGCATTTCTCGTTTCTGGTCCACAGTTTGCAGCAGCAACATATTCTTGAGTTCAACTATGGGATTTCTGGAGTTAGCCCAATTGAAATGTCATATTCAAACTCCATATCTGAATACCAATTTTCATTAAATACCCTTAAAATTCAAGAAACCACAAGTGCAGAGAAGGAAGTCCTCAATTTACAATATTCACTTTGACAAAATCCAGAATCATTAAGTAAAAAAAAGCTTTCTGAATTTACAAGAGAATTAGCCTGAAATACAGCAAACATCAATAGAATAAACTTCTACCATGAAAGCAGAACCAAGATCCGGACGAGGAAAATTACAAATTATGCAGTACCTCACTCAAACCCACAACAGAATTGCTAACCAAATCTGTGAAATAATAATGAAATCAATTATTTTATCAAACTTAAGGCAGAACATCACATATCAATTGCATATTCCAAAACGTCACATGCTTAAAACAATAACCGAACCACAAAAAAAAGCATGAACAAATTTCGACTTCAGCTCAAGAAGTGACAAAACAAGAAGAACCCAGTCAACAAATCGCGAAATTCTGCAACAACAACAGAAACCCAGATGTGAAAAACAGACCTAATTTGGTAAATTCACCCGAGGCGAGAGCATCGGCATAGTATTTATCGTTGTACCGAACGGGGAATAGGGCCGTGTTGAGCTTTTTCAGTTGCATCAAATTCTTGTCCCTCACGCCGTCGAGTGAAATTGACACTTCCCTCCCCGCTGACCCCATTTCTATCACCCAATTTCTTAACAGTATTAATCTATCTGCAAGTACGGAATAGAGAGTCAAACAGAATTGAAATTAAAGGAGGACAAAGATGTGATATGCAATTGTGCATTGGTGTGCCTCACAGGGATGTATAGAAACATGATTGTGTATGTATATGCAGAGAGAGAGAGAGAGAGAGAAGGGTTACAGTGTAGGAAAGACGAGGCGAGGAAATTTCGCGAAGCAGCGGAAGAGATGGTTATGGGGGCGGAGTGGGGGTGAATCAATGGTCAGCGTTTTTAAGGCAGTCTCTCCAGGATTATTTGCAATGACGAGTTTGCCCCTGATTAGTGCATAAATTTTTTTTTAAAGGATAATTTAATGCCAAATACTTGCTGAGACGGAACCCTTACACAAAGTTTTAAAGGTTTTTTTTTCCAGATTTTATTTTTATTAGGGTTTATATTTGTTTTTTTAGGGTTTATTTTGTTTCTTGGTTTATTTTTAATTGATTTGGGTTTTTAGGATTTTTATTTTTTTTAGGGTTTATTTTTTATTTTTTGGGTTTATTTTTGTTTTTCGGGTTTATTCTTCATGGTTCATGTTTTTAGGGTTTATTTTTGTTTCTTCATGGTTCATTATTATTTTTTAATTTATTTTCATTGTTCATGTTCTCAAGACGGAGCCCTTAGGAGGTCCGTCTCACGGATTTAGATCTGTGATACCGTCTCACAAGAGACTTGCTCTAATTTTTTTTGTACAATGGGAAAAGTAAGCGAGTAGACACACGAACTCGTATGGAATCGAACCGAGTCATTCGTGCATTATTTGTTGATATAATGTGATTAAGGCTCAAAGCAAAAGCGTGGTTTGCAGTGGCGGAGGCAAGGGGGACCAACATGGGCCCTGCCCCCCTAATTCTTTTTCCTTATGTAATTTTTAAGAAAAAAAAAATTAGCTAATATTTACAAGATTTTTCTTTTGTTTTTTTTTTTTTGGCCCACTCCGATTTCGTGTATTGGTCTACCCCAAAAAATTCCTAGTTACACAATTGGTGGTTTGCATGTCAAATGGGTGGGTCCTGGATCAAGTCCGTATGAATACTAGAGTTCCCTATTATGATTACAAAGGATTAAAGACCTATTAAACTCGTTTATGTCATATATTTTTTTTTTTATGAGAAAGGTTTATGTCATATATTTAGACTTATTCATATGATTCATTTTCATGATATTACTTACAAAAAGTTATGTGAAAAAAGATAATATTCATACAATTTTGTAGATATATTAGTTGTCAAATTAAACATGATAAAAATACTAAGAAAATGTTTCTTCTCAATGAATGTAAAAGCTCGCAAAAAAAGAACTAAATTTATATGATTCACTCGAGATTTTTTTGTACAATTTTGAAATTGTTGGCGAATTAAAGACTAATTCGAGGAAGTGGTCTTATATAAGACCATTTCATGGATTTGAGATATTATTTTTTTGAAGATACAAGGTGAATGTTGCCAAACACAATTCAAAAAAAGATCAATTGTGTCTGCACTCAAATAGTTACACGACTAAAATTGCAATTTACCCAAAAAATAATCCAAAAGGTTTCTTCAAACTAGAGCCAACTCCAAAACAAGCCAATTAACTCAATTCATCTTACACCTTCTACTGGCAAAATAGTACAATCAGTCCACCTACATACACTAAGAAAATATTTGTCAAGAGCAAAATAAAAACAAAAAAAGAAGAGTTATAGCGCCGCATATGTTACAGTTGAAAATCACATCCTCTCTCAACATCAAAACAAGAAACAAAAAACAAAATTCAAGAGGATTAAAAGATTTGAAAAAAAAAAAAAAAACCGCCTTCGTCACCATCTCAAATCTCTAAACTATCCAAAAAACTCTGCAACTCCTTCAACCCTTCAGCAGAAATGCTCCTCTGTACCCTACCACGAGGAACGATCAAATTAGGCGGCGGTTGTTTCTGAAAACACACCACAACCACCGCTAAGTTATCTCCACTCTTTCTCTTCAAAGCCTCGTTCACAAGATCCTTACTGCACATGATCGGATCATTGTGTTCTTGAAGTCTCCTACGCGCAAAATCCACGGCGTTTTGGCTCATGAACACGTCCCATAGGCCGTCACAGCCTATGATTAGGAACTCGTCTTCCTCCATCAGTTTTGTGGTCATGAGTTCGGGCTCCGCGGTGAGGGGCCCACCGTTTTGACATTTCAGTCCTTCCATGTGCCAGTCTCCTAATGCACGGGCGACGTTGAGTTGTCCGTTGAGATAGCCATCGTATATGTATCCTCCGGAAGCTTCTATACGTTTTCTTTCCTTTGAGCAGATGGGTTTGTGGTCTCTCGACATCTCAACTGCTTTGCCCCGACGAGAAAGCACTGCTCGGCAATCTCCGGCATTTGCCACCACGAGTGAGCTGCATCGAGTGAAAAGATAAAAGGTTGAAGAATTTGCAAAAATGCACATGCCTTTCTATTTCATCTTAATTAACTAAAACACCAATAAGTTTACATGCACCATTAGATTTAAGGATAATTACAAAAAAAAAAAAAAAAAAAAGTGAGGTTCGCACTAAATACAAAAAAAAAGAGGTTTTTAAAAATTACAAAAAACTCCGAGGTTTGACTCCGTCATACATTTCCCCCCTTCATAAACAAATAAAAACATTTCAAAACCCCCTTATATTTATAGAAATATTGCAATTACCCCCTTGAATTTAAGACATAATCAAACATGAGAGTTTTTTTTGTAATTTTGAAACATCTCTAGGTCTTTTTGTAATTAGCCTAAACCTCAAGGGTGCTTTTGTAATTGTCCCTTAGATTTATGTTTAATTGAGTGAATAACCAATACAGCCGTATCTTATCCTTTGAATTTAAGACATAATCAAGCATGAGGTTTTTTTTCTTTTTTGTAATTTTGAAACATCTCTAGTTTTTTTTTGTAATTAGCCTAAACCTCAAGGGTGCTTTTGTAGTTGTCCCTAAGATTTATGTTTAATTGAGTGAATAACCAATATAGCCCTATCTTATCCTTTGAATGAAATGCATTAAGTTTAATATGTAGAGTTGTAAGAATTCTAACCTTCCCATTACAACAGCTGCCAAAGCAGTGGTACCGGAAGAAAGATCCGCTTTCAAGGAGCAAGCTTCTGCAAAAGCATTATCTGTTTGCAGAAACGCAGAGGCAATTACTCTCTCAATCTCCTCAGGAAAATCTTCTTTCTCAACAATGAACCTTGGCAAGTGATAGCATGCAAAGTCAGCGGCATGCTTTCCTCCATGTCCATCAAAAACCTGATCATAAAATAATGAATAAAGTTTTGAGTTGCAATTAATAGCTTTTGCAATAAAAACAAGATGAACATATCAACACACATTATCCCAGTTTCTCAATCATATAACCAGGAATCTCAAACAAAGCTAACTCTACAACACACAAAAACTTTTTGATTACTTGTAAAAGAGAAGTAGCATTTCACCCCATGTGTATTTGAAACTGGGCAAATTTTTCAAATAAGTTCCAAGAAATATTGTCACAGAATGGGTTAAAGTTTATTTTGGCCAAATGTTTTTTCCTGAACAACGAAAAATTGGATAGAAAAGTCATTCATGTCCAAACAAAAAATGCACAAGAATAAGAAAATTCATCACAAAAAACCAGCTTGCAAGCCAGGTAATCTAAAATGGTTAAAATTCATAAAAGATAATAAGGTTATTTATCTTAATTTCCTTATAATGGTTCAACTAATGTCATTAAGAAATCTCTAAGCAAAGTATCTAATAACCAAACACAACTCTATATACATACCTCTTTAAGAATAAACAACAATGAAGCTCAGATATTCTGTACCACGTCCACAAAAAACACTCCTATCCAAGTTTCAACATTTCTCATAATTCCTCGGTATGGATCTCTTAAATCTATGGTTGGATCTGTATTGAATGGAAGAAAGTGAAAAAGAAGAGAAGAAGCATCATAAATCAAATCCTATCTCATAGCTCGGCGTCTGAACCCATCAGATTGGTCTGGATGCTTCCCTACTGTTGGCTTTTTGCAGGGGAGTGCTCCACCACAGGTTCCACGTAGGCCGAGGATGGTAACTTGGCGAGCTCCTCAGCTCCCTTAGATCAAGCTGAACACGGATGGTTCGTTTGATCCAGGCACACTGATAGCTGGCGGAGGGGGATTGATTCGGGATCATTTGGGCAGACTTATGTTGGCGTTTCACAGTTCCTTCCAGGCGGTGTCTAGCTTTCATGCCGAGCTACTAGCGCCGAAATGGGGGATGCGGCATGCCCGGCGTTTTCTCTTGATTTGGATCGAGTTGGGACGCGGCGGCGGTGGTCACCACAATTACTCGTGGCCTTGGCTCTGGCAGTTCAAAGACACACCCGATTAGCATTCGGAACATGATGAGGACCTTGATATTCGATTTCCCACATACGAGAGGGGAATCGACCGGTGATCACCTAGCAGAGTTGGAGGCTCTTTGCTCTTGGCGATCACATTGTTCATGAGGGCACGGCTTCTCACCACCTTCTTGCGCTCATTCGGATGGACCAGTTGGGATATCCGAGCTTCAGATTTTCATAGATCATTGGTTTTCCTTTTATTCTTTACATTTCTCTCTATGATAGTCTTTCTAGATATCGTAGTGATAGGTTATTTGTTCTTTGATTCTCTCCCGCCTTGACGGGCATGACATTGTATGATATTTTGATTATTTGATATACAGGTAGGGGATCACGCCTCAATCCCTCACCCCCCGGGGTGTTATTTAAAAAAAAAAAAAATCAAATCCTATCACTTTTCAAGTTACACCAGAAATATGTCCATTGCAAAGTCCTAAGTCCTTGTGAATATAATCAAGCATAATATAAAAGTAAATCAATGAAAATATTAACAAATGTTCATAGGCATATTTGTCCAAGGACTTCTTTTATTCCTAAGTGAAGGTGCAAACATAGTGTTGATATAAAGAGATCTAATCAATTTACAATAGACACCAGTTTTTGAGACACTGACATAGAAAATGAAAATACGGAAAGCAAATTCTGAAAAATAAGCCATTATAGATACATTACAAACATGTCAAGAACCAATGAACCCCAGTGCATGAAAATCTTTACTTCATATGCTCTAAGAACAGTGGCAAGAACCCATACTCATTATAACTAATTGTTGTAAGGATATGAAAAGAGAACACTAATCATAAGTAGTGTCAGAAGAAAAGAATTACCCCATAAAATGCAGTTGGCCTTTTGCTGGAACTATCTAGCCCATAGTCACGCATCAAATTATCTGCACAAACATAGACATCCTCCATGCTTGACCGAGAACCAATGTCAGCCCACGCACCTGAGCGAAGTAGGGGGATGAATTCAGTATCACTATCATCTCTTTTCAATCTTGGTTCAATTGAAATATCTGACGACCTGGTCTTCACCTGCTAAGACTCTAGTCAATATTGAATACCCATATACAAGATTTGAAATTTCTAGGGGATTATAAAATTGTATTCGTGCAAGTTGAAACCAATATTGAGGAGATATAGGTTCGATGGAAGTAATGAACTAGCAGACACTATAGTTTACATGCATGCCACATAAAGACATAATACCAAAGAAAGAGCAATAAAAGGTATGCGAAAAGTCAGTACACACAGCACATCACTGGCACTTGAGCAAGGTTGCTGTCCAAGCATCTGAAATCTGAATCTGGAAACTCGATGAATATAATTACATAGCTCTATGAGCATAGCAAGAATCTCCATGGAAAATAGTTCACGTACTGAAACAAGGTTCGCCTATTTATATAAATGATCAAAGTACTATTTCCCATAGGACATACCGACATCTCATGACACACCTAAGTTCCGCACAGAAACCCCCACACTCTCTCCTCTTCTTTCTTAATATAGTTATTGAAATGCAAAGAATTATAAATGGCAATTAACAGACTAATTATAAAACAAAACTTGTCACCCTAATAAATAATAATTTTGGAGACATCAAGATTGTCATTCACATCCTCTATATTGGAAATGCAATTGCTTAGCAGCAGCAAAGCTCAAAATTATCTGACCCAAAATTTAAGATATTATAACATCAAATCTAAGCCCTATCTGACTCAGCACAAAAAAAAAAACGCTATCACAATACTAAAACACTATAAGTGACTTAAATAAAAACAAGCAATTGCGTAATAACTGTTCTCAGCATCAATGAGCATATTAATAAACCTTGACATGATAATAAATGTTCGTGGATTTTAAAAAAGAACGCAATTTACCAAATGCAGACCAATAGAAACTTAAATTAAAAAAGAAAGAATGCAAAATAAATAAATAAAGTCGAAATTTTACCCAAGAGGAGTGTCGAACGAGGGACTTAGTACACGATGTCGGCGTGCCAGCAAACCTCAAGCAGTCTCCGTAGGCGCCTCCACCGCCGCCGGCACCACAAAGGGGGATAGGAATCGGCGGCCGCCCATCTCCGGAGATTCCGTTCTCTCTGCTACCATCCACATTGTCGATAATTACCTTACTGCCCTCCATTACAAATCTTAACCATCACTCCTTCCAATAGTTTCGAACTTCTGGGTTACAATTGAAAAAAGAAAAAAAAAAAAAAAGGACAAAGTAAAAAAAATCAATTCCAAAGCAATGGCACTAATAACTCGGGCCTTCTGGTAATTCTAGGAAAATTACTAGGGTTTCAATTTGGGGACTAGGGTTTTATTATCAAACAATGAACGAATGGATACGGGGATCTTAGAGAGAGAGAGACAGCGTTGAAAGTAGTTTTGGTTCAGTTTGGGAAAATGAGCCGTTGGGAGGAGCGTACTACATACCCATACGGAAGGGATTGTAAAACCGTATATATTACGAAACGGCGTCGTGAGCATGATTGATTTGTGGGCTTGTTATTAATTTGGGCCTAGAAGGGACTCTTTAGCTCGGCTAGAGTTGACATGACGTAAATTTCCACTTAGAAGACACTTTAATATTTTAAATTAAATTTAAAATATTTTAAACTAAATAATACAAAAATTTATATTAAATATAATGTTATTATGGTTGCATCCATGCTGAAATTAGGCATGATAATGAGTGGATGCAAATTCGAATTTCGAATTATTCAAAGTGGGGTCTGTTAAGTGATATGTTTAGCTCTGTTTTTTTTTTCATTTTTTTTTTTCAAAATAGGGATAATTACAAAAACACCCCTAAAGTTTGGGTTAATTACAAAAAAATCCAGACATGTTTTAAAATTACAAAAAAAAAACTCATGTTTGATTATGCTTTAAATTTAAGGGGGTAATTGTAACTATTTACAAAAGTCGGGGTTTTTTGAAATATTTTCCGGTTATGGAATAGAAAATGTAGGACTGAATCAAATCTTAAGGTTTCTTTTGTAATTTTCAAAAATCTCTAGGTTTACTTGTAATTAGCCAAACATTAGGGGTGTTTTTGTAATTATCCCTTCAAAATATGTTTAGCTCTGTTAGGTCATATGTTGAGTTATTTTTTCGAGCGTATTAGTTAGAGCATATCTAGATATTGTTAGTTCTAAAGATAATTCAAGGCAAAATTATTGTTTTAGCCCTTTAAGTAGACTAACTTGTATATTGGTCCTCACTTTTGTTTATTGTTTCAAATTGGTCCTCACTTTTTTAATTGGTTAAATTGGTCCTTTAAATAAGTTTTTTTTTATCAATTACTGTCTATAACAAGATCATGGCAACCGGGTGACCGATTAGCTAATGTGTAATTTTATTTTTTATGTAAAACTTATTTTTTCACTTTGTTTCGCAGACAGGGAGTCCCATATGTCAATTTATAAATAAATTAATAAAAAACCTTCCCTTTGGACTATAATCAAAATTGGCACAGCCAAGTAATTCCGTTTATCTCCTTTTCTTGGGTACATTTAGTTTAAGTGTATACCCACTTAAAAAAAATTAAAAAAAAACATAATATCAAGAGAATTTACGAACAGTAAAAACTTTCGACAAGAAAAATGAAAAAACAAGAGGGACTTGGGACAAAGTACAATATAATAAGAGCCCCTCCAGGCCAACATAGAGTCAAAGCTGACATTAATTAAACTCAAACTTAAACAGCAATGTCCAACACTTTTTTTTGCACTTAAAATCACAAGAGATGGGGACTAAAAGGGCAGAGAATATAAGAAAACAACAAAAAATAGATAAAAACAAACAAAAGTACAAAACCGCAAATTGAAACAGTAACAAAAATTTAGCCCAAATGTTTTGAAAGTATAATAAAAATTCTCAAAAGGCTTATCTATCGTCTCCTCATTCCGCGTCCACGACCTCGGCCTCTGCCACCCATAGCACTGGCAGCAGCTTCTCCTTGTGCACTCTCAGACTGCATGCATCATTGAAGATCACGTTAACGGCAGTTCAACAGAAATTTCAAAAATGTGGTGCATCGATTATTCACGTGTTTCTAAAATTAAGTTTCAACAAAATCCAGACAATACAAACTTCAATACATCATGCATCATTCGAAACAAACAGCATTGTAAATGAACGCATTTAGCTCAAAATTCAAAATACCTTTGGGTTTTTCACAGTTTCATCGACACTTAATACAAGGCAAGCTGCTTCTGTAGCCGCATTTATGGCATTAATCTGTGAAATGAATAGTTTTAAAAGTATAACATTAAACAATCTAGAGGTTTGCATAAAACTAATAGAATTAGAAAATACCTTCACAACTGCAGGCTCCCACACAAAGTTAGCAAATGAATCAGCGATTCCACCAGTGTTGATGTCTACACCGTAAGGTGCACCTTCTCCTGTTTATATTTTGAACCCATCAATAAAAAAGCACCATTTTTACATTAGAAAAAGACACTTGTAATTTGTAAACACCGATAGCAACATCTTTACACATTTTACATTAGGGGGAAAGAAGGGAAAAAAACACACTAGAAAACATCAACAAGAACATCTGACATTAATTCATCATCCAAGTAGATAGAAACTAACCAGATGGAAGGGCATGTTTTTGTCTCAGTTTGTTCAACACATCAGTAGCATCAAAACCAGCGTTATCACACAGTTGTCGAGGGATAACCTGCAACAAGCCAGCAAACCCTGAGTTAAAGAGCATGGTTGAATTATCGTGGCAACCATATAAGCAGCAGCAAAGACATCTATTGGCATTCAACCTCGTAAAAAAGGCAAAAACACTCTTCCATTACCATATAATAAGAACCAAGTGGAGGAAAGAAACCCAGCAATGAGATAAATGGCCACTTGTCATTAAGAATGTGATTCACAGAAGAGGAGGTTTGAGATCTAGCATGCAGCGATAGTACGATACTAAATTTGATTTCAGTTTCACAAGATATAATTTATCTTTCTAGCATGAGCAGAAGTATAGATCTATCCTGGGAGTTACGGTCAAGCAACCATTGGCCCAGAAGAGGAAATAGTTGCTTTAATTACAAGATTTACGGTTACCTACCAAAAGGAAGGGGAAAAAAAAACTACTTCTCGCAAAAAGATTTACCTCAAGGGCTTTGGCGTAGGAGTTTATAAAGAGCTGGGACTTCCCAGCAATTGTACGTGCATGCTGCCTCAAGTACCGGCTTATCTCCATCTGCAGACCCAAAACTTTTAAACATCAAAGCCACAGTTTTAAACATCTTAAATATACACAATATTTTTAAAAAGCAGAGGATAATTCATACATCAATAGCACCGCCACCAGCAACTACAGTTGAGTTTTTCATAGCCCTTCTAACAATCATAATAGCATCATGTAAACTCCGCTCTGCCTCCTCAATGAACTAAAATCATCAAAGACAACAATCAGAGCCAAGTTTCAAATCATAAACAAAAGAGCATGATTGTAAATCACAAACCTGATCTGCGCCACCACGAAGAACAATAGTGGCAGTCCTACCAGATGGGCATCCACTAAATATATTAAACCGCTCATTTCCAACTTGCCTCTCTTCAAATAGGTCACAAGATCCAAGGACCTTTCAAAAAGAAAATAGAATTTCAGCAGTCAGCTGAGAGAAATATAAAGTTCATTTTAAGTCTTAAGTTATAATATGCTGTTTAAAGAAAACGTAAATAAAACAAATTTCAAAAAGCTTTGAGTGATAGGACACTCCATTTCGTTATGTCTAATTTGTGAGGCAAAAATCAAGAGAATAACCTCGTCAATGATATTGTTCACAGTTGTTTGAACAGTTCCACCTGTAGCTGCAGCAACTCGCTGCAAATCTTCTTCAGTAACACGACCAGCACAAAAAATATCACGATCTGCAAAATACTGCACACAGAAAAAAAAAAAAAAAAAAAAAAAAAACACCAAATTAATGCAGTTCACCAAATGACTTCCCTCCCACTTAGTTCACTAAAATTAGTGATTAAAAAATATACAAGGACTCCCAAACAGCTTATCTCAATCTACAATCCAAGGATTCTTGAACAATGAGCCATATACTCCATTTTAGAGAAAATTTGAAGAGCTAAATATAATAACTCATATTCTGATTTCCCCAGAATAACAAAGAGCTAGTAGCTACTAAAGATGTTAAAAACAATACCTGAGTTGCCAGATCACCAATAGCAAGCCGTGACAGAACAACCTTGGCTCCACTATTTGCACATTTATCTAACTTGTCATAAATAATATTCCATTCTGCGTCCACAATTGACTGATACTGCAATGGATCTGACAACCTGTGATATTGAAACAAATATTTGCCAGGCTAAGCAATCATTCTCTGAACTTAATGGGAAGCAACTTTGTAGTAGGTAGGAAGAAATAATTAAAAGGTAAAACTCTAACCTGATCTCTGCATTTTCTTTCTCTGATTTTAACTCCAATTCTATGTTTAGCAAAAGTATCTTGGGATTTACAAACTTCTTCGGTTGCTGCTCAAAACCAGCATACGAGAATGTCTTTTTGAAGGCAACACCATTCACAAGAAAAGAATCCCTCATGGTACCTCCAGGAACCTACAAAAGTAAATCAGCACAAAACTGTTATTCAACGAATCAGACGCAGAAAGCATAAACGAGAAACGGTGAAGCAAATGATATATGACTAAACTGAAATGTTGCACTACCTTAGCAAATAAAGAATAGCCGGTTAGAATTCCAAATACGCTCAAGTCTGATGGTGCACCCAGCGAACATCCAAAACATGTTAACATCAATTACTTGGAAGTTAAAACTTAAAACACACATTTCTGGTCAACAAATATAACGTAACTAAAATTCTATTAAATTGTTGGTTTTGCAGGATATTTTTTTTAAATGAGCACCCCAAATTAAATCCTTCAGTTTACTAGGACTTAGAAGTGACAGCCTACCATATGCTGCTTATTGGGTGTAAGCCTCCTAACCTCCACTTAATGAAATTAGTATAGCCACATATATAGATAACTCAATGAAGTGGGAAATTATGACGAAAAATCAATATTTATGATGGTTAGGGGGCACTAAAATTGAAAAATAATTTGAAACTGCGAATTCAGTAGTTCACCAATAATAGATTATGATAATTCGTAGATTCAATGAAACCTCAGTGCCAGTACCCGAATAAATATTACATGAATAGGATGATATTTTCAAGTCTTTGATGTAAACGAAGTTTCTTCCCAGGCAGTTGAGAAATGTCCCTGTTCTACATATCGAACCATTTCTCCCTCACCAAATTTACAGCTCTCAATTCCTTTCTGGGATGTCCATGCGCAAGTGAAAAAATGCCCCAAAATTCTGAAAAAATAATGGTTGCACACAAGATGCAATAGTGGAAACTGTTTGGAGCATCCTTATACATGCAAAACCATATAGGATTTGTTTCTGAAAATTCATTATTCTTCTGAGTAAATTTTATGAAAAATCTGAAGTACCTTATATTTTTCTGTTTGGCACTTCCATGATATTACATACTACTGACCAGGTATCATAAAATAAAAGTTACGGTCTACTAGCAAGGTCTAAGATGTGCAACTCAATTTTTTTCTAACGCACAAGAGTATTAACATCTTATGAAAAGCTCACAATAATCAAAAAATAAAAAATGAAAATCCATGTCCAAGCAAGTGCTTAGATCATGTTCCATGATCTACATGTTGATTTTACAATATCAATCATGTAATGGAACATGACTAGAGCAACTATCTCAACTCATCGCCGCCTCATCGTATTTTCCATACAAGTGGAAAAACCTATGATGCTGATGGTTTTGGAATTTCATCTCATTTCTCCTTCGTATGAAGGTTGCGTCAGGAAGGGCATCCGGCGTAAAACTTTGCCACTTTGCTTTTTGTGTGAATTTGTAGTGTTAACTAATTTTAGACAATTAATTGACACTATAAACTTCACACCACCGACCCCACATAGTGGGATAAGGTGCAGTTGATGATGATGATGATGATGATGAAGCAAGTGCTTCTGGTAATCTATTTTGAAATAAAACACTAAGATGCTAAGCATATCTCCACTTGAAGATAATTGATCTTCATACTTCCTCTCATTCAAAAATCTCAAATCACAAAAAGTTTTAAAATGGTCATCAAACTCTCACAGAACACTATTGACAAGACTTAAAGCTGCCAAACACAAGAACAGAAAATATGTGGTACATAAACTTTAGTAATCAGAAATTAGAATTGAATTTCTCCTAAACAAGTATGCAAGATCGAAACGATTCATGGTTAAACACAACAGTCATATACCTTCTTCATTCCAATCATATTTAACCTATCATCATCTCCAATGGCAAGGACGGCATCCACCACCATAGTTGCAAAAAACTCCTTTTCACCGCCAATGAGCTTTGAAGACAGTGTTGTAGCAGCACATTTAGCCAGTAAACTCTTCTTTTCTTCCAAGCTTTTCCCCTCTATGCTAACAGCTAATTCTTTGATCTTCTCAATGGCCTGTCAAATTAACAAAACACCAGCAATTCAAAAGGCTCAGCAGTTAGATCTATGCCCAAATTCAAATATAGCAAGGTAGATCTCCATTCCCTACCAAATAAGAAGCTGTCCGATAACTTCGTATAAGGTTTTGAGGATGAACTCCATCTTCAACAAAAGGCTTTGCTTCCTTCATAAATTCTCCTGCAAGCAGAACTACTGTAGTGGTTCCATCACCAACCTGTAGAACAAGCACAAAATAGCTACAGATTACTTGGGCGTGCAACTAGAGGGGAGAGCCATGATGGATAAGCGAAGACAGATGATATCAAAGCAGTTTAAAGTAAATGCAAAGTCAAACATCAAATACATTCATGAGTAATACGATGGGATGGACAGTGATTAACTCCATTTCACCTTAATACACTTGCCACGAAAAAAAAAAAAAAAAAAAAAAAAAAATGCAAACTTGTGTGCCAACTCCTTTAGGTTGCCCGCTGTTCCTTCTGAAGGTATGCAAACTAACCCTCACAAACGCATTAAAGATCTTCCTTAAGTATAACTTGAAAAGAATACCAATGACAAAATCTCCATACAAAAAAACTCATTATAGATCACATACTTACTTGTGCATGGATCCTGTTTTTCGATTCCGCTCTATCAAGAGCCATCAGAAAATAACCAGAAAAGCTCAAATTCTTTGAAATTAACTCGCTTAATGGAATTTATACAATTTATACGAAGTGCATTATCACAAAATTTAACAGCACTAAATTTCCAATGTAGAGTTATTTAAGCCAGATTACTCAATCACCTCGAATAGAAGCCAATGAAATTACTATTCTATATTCAATATTTGTGGAGAAAGAACATAGTAAGGAGAAAAAGGCAATTAACAGCTAACTAACAACGAAAATAATACCTCTGAATCTTGAGACTTTGCAATATCAACAAGGATCTTCGCAGCAGGATGAACAATGTCAAGAAGCTTCATTATGGTGGCACCATCATTGGAGATGGTGGTGTTCCCCTTATCATCATGGATCAACTTGTCCATGCCTCTTGGACCAAGAGTGCTTCGCACAACATCAGCAACAGCCATGCACGCATTTATGTTGCTTATTAATTGAGGTTTCCCTTGAGATGTGTCAGTGCCTTCCTTGAGCAATATGATTTGTGGTTGCTGTCGATTGATCACCATCGTCACAAAATACAATTAGTTTTAGTACAACAAGACCAGCGAAGTAAAAGAAAAAATAAATTAACTTTGCCAATAAAATCATCTACAGTTGATTCAAAAAGTCAAGCCAAGAAAAACGAAGAATAAACAGGCAGGAAGCAAGGTGCCAAATCCTTAGCGTAAGGTTGTCCTCTTGCATTAAGAGTGCTGTTTAAACTTATGATTTAATTAAAAAATCAGTTCACACAGTTTAGGCAAATGTTCTTATTTCTAACTAGTAGGTATGCTGCGGTGCATCATTCACGTCATCCTGTTACATCATATTTTAGCCTAACCATTTCAGGACATAATATTAAACAAGATTGCCCAAAGACAACATGGTAATAGCTTCATATATGTTTATTGAATATATTCAACTAAGATAAGCCTTTCTCCTCTTTCAAAATTTAGGTGTTTCTTTGAAATTTAACAATAAATATTAAGTTTATCACAGTTTTCAATAGATCTATGCACAATCTTATAACTTGGACTACTCAAACACGTACTTCGTGAGCTCCAATTCACTCCTGCTCTTTTTCTGCACACTGACTTGGAGTTGATTATCTAGTAAGATCTGGTTTTTACCTCCCTTTCACACAGCATTCAGAAACCATAATATTGGGACTGACAATGCACATGAATAAATGTAAAATCGAAGCAGCATAATTCAGAAACACAGAACAGGGAGGTCTGTTGAATTGAATCAATGGTTTGCTAGCCATTTAATCGATGCTTTGTATATTATGATAGCCCTTTGTTTGTTACTTGATAGCAGAATATAACCAAGCTCGTTAATGGAAAAAATCATTGTAACCATCGACTTCATTTTTCCCATCTATTCGTCGAATTTTACAAACGAGGTCACTAATTCAATCTAAGAACAATACAATGCATCTGACGAAAATGAGAAAAAAAAAAAAAAAATCACCTATACACAACGAACTTAATAGCAGTAGAAAAGTCAAGTTACGTCAATTTAAACCAATAATGCAGCGTGGTACAATGTGAAGATGCATACATAAAGAGAACGGAAATTTCACACTCTATAGAAGCATATATAGATTTTAACAGACGGATTATGAGAGGAAGCTAGATCAAGCTCACCATCATGGATGCCATTGTTAGATTTGAGCTTTCCGAGTGTCTTTGTTGAGCGAACTGAGGGAGAGTAAAGAGAATGTTCTAGGGTTTTATGTCTAACGTCGGGGTTTTCTGGTGTTTCATTTGAACCTTAGGGCGTGTTTGGTTTGTCTTAAAAAACAGAGCACATTGAAGGTTTAATGAGTGAAACAATAAAATCGACCGTGAAAGGAGGGTAGGTGGTTATTCGGCTGCAAATCAACCAAGCCGCTCACGAGCTATTCGGGTCTCGGTTCGAAAATATACTCGAGGTCGTTCATCAAGCTTAAAGATCCGAACTCGAGCCTAAATTTCAAGCTCAAACTTTTAAACGAGTCGAACCCGAGCTTACAGATAGTCAGCTCAGAAGTTCATGAACATGTTCGTTTACAGGCTCACGAGTCTAGGCTCGAGTTCGATTCGTTAATTAAGCTCGCGAACGTGTTCGTTTACAGGCTCACTAGCTTGTGTTCGAGCTCGGTTCGTTAATTAAGCTCGCGAACATGTTCGTTTATATGCTCGTGCGCCTGTGTTTGAGATCGACTCGTTTAGTCGAGTTCGCGAGCATATTTGTTTATAGGCTCGTGAGTCTATGTTCAAACTCGTTTAAGTTGTAAAATAATATTATTCCTTGCAAAAAACTATATATTTACGAATTAAGGCTAGGCCAAATATTAATCAACATACAAAACCAGAATCGAACGAAACCAATAGTAATATAAAATAATATAGACTATATAGAAGCACATATATAATAATGAAGTATTTTTATAAAAGTGTTGGTTTTGGATATTTTAAAAATAGTTGGTTTTGTTAAAAATTGAAATATAAAAAAAATAGTTGGGAACTAAGAAGTGTTTAGTCTAGTAACAAGTAATAATAAAATCACGAAACTTGTCTAGTAATAATTATAAATTTAGACTTAGTAATTAATGTGATCATCAACCAGTATTTATCATAAAATCATAAGCATATTACAAATGTTTAAAAGAGTATATAAATTTTTTAAAAAATATAACTATCTAATAAACCAAATTAAACTAAAAACACAATACATAATAATATAGTCTATAGTGAAGCACAAATATAATATCAATTATATATACTAAATCAAAAATAAAATTGAAGATATTATCTCATTTGAATTAATAATATGCTTTTGAATTTAGAAGATAACAAATTTAAAAGACAAATAATCTAAAATCAAGGATTCTATCTACAC
This sequence comes from Rehmannia glutinosa, assembly GCA_016081115.2. Classification (NCBI taxonomy): domain Eukaryota; kingdom Viridiplantae; phylum Streptophyta; class Magnoliopsida; order Lamiales; family Orobanchaceae; genus Rehmannia; species Rehmannia glutinosa. The sequence goes on from JABTTQ020003480.1 coordinate 187,311, forward strand.
TGTTTTAAAATTAGTTATCTTCTTAAGCTTAAATATTATACTATATGTATAAAAATGCAGAAAACGAGCAAGAATAAAAAAAGAAGATCTTATTACTTTAAAATATGTATTGTTTATAGAATATATTCCTTCATTTGTATTAATAATATAATTTTTGATTTCAAATATATAAAATATCTAATAAAATAGAATAGTTAGGTGAGAACTATTTAATAAAATCGTATAGTTTGGTGAGAACTAAGAAGTATTTAGTATAAACAAACCAACAAAACTCGTGTATCATACGAGACTTACCTAGTATTAATTATAAATTAAGACTTAGTAATTAATATAATCATCAACTAGTACTATTTTATCGTAAAGTCATAGACATATTACAAATATTTAAAAGATTGCATATAAATTTTAAAATATTAAATTTTATTAATAATTTATCCAAAACAAAAAATTATTAGTTAATTATGACTATTTGTTAATAATTTCAAAACATTAAATATTATTATTAGTTTACCTAAAAACTTATAATTTAATTCATTTATAGTTTACTTGTTTAATAATATGTAAATTTTGAGTTATCTATTGTACATTTGATTTTTATTATTGTATTGCTACAAGTGATTTAGTCTTAATATGAAATTTGATTAAGGAATAAGGACATTTTAGCATATGTTTTAAGCTTTAACGAACTTGAACTCGAACTCGATCTTTAACGAGCTCAAGTTTCCTTTCACGAGCTCAAATTCAAGCATATAACGAGTCTTTTACGAGTCGAGCTCGAGCTAAACTCGTTGAAACTTAAACGAGCACTTTACGAAAAATCGAGCTAATCTCGTTAAATATATTAAACGAGCTATTTATGAGCCGAGCTCAAACTGTTTGCGAACCTAGTAATTTTCAAACGAGCCGAGCTCGAACTCAATTATGAAAGCTCGAATCGAACTTGAGTTGATCCCAAAACTAAATGAGCCAAACTCGAGCATGTTTTGCTCAGTTCGACTTGTTTGCAGTCCTGATTATTCTATAATAAATTATTAAGTGAACACAAAAAAAAAAAAAGAAATAAAATTGTCCCATGAAAGAGGCAATATGAATATTCTAAAGTTTGGCAGTATGAAACATATTTCATGTTCTACTTTTTGTGTTTCACTATATGTTCAACTCACTATATTACATGGTGAACACGTGTTAACATATTAATTTTTTAGATGTAAATATACATTTCCATCGTACAAACATGTTATATTAAGATTTTTGAAGATTAAGACTTAGATTCGTTCTAAATTTTCGTTCATAAAGTCTTTTATTAAACACATTCTACCCATTTTATATTTTGAAAACAATAACAAATATTATTTTAAATTAATACTACTATTTTTTCAAATAACATTGCATAAATGTATAATCAATCAAATTATAAATATGAAATGAATCGGATCCAGTCTGGATAGAACTTTTAAATAAAATTAAAAAACAAACTTTTAGTTATTTACATATTTAATATCCACTCTACGCGTCAAATCAGCATCACTAGTTCATTTTCTATGAGCTTTGGCCTGAAAATGAACTAAAACCCATAGTGAAAAACGTTTGTAAAACTTGGTCGGACTTGAAACTATATATACATATTCAAACTTTTATCACATTTTTTTTTTTTTAAAAAAGTTGAATTAGTACTATTCTTGTTGGTGTTCTAAAGATCATTGATCCGACTAAGACCCATCAAGGCATCAATTACCAATTAATCAGTAATTACATCTCAATAATCATATAACAAAATCCAATTGTACTGTTGGTTTGAACTGATCAACCACCAAGAATATCCTCAAATCTAGACTCAAGAATAAGACCTACGCCTACCAAATGATCCGGATCTACACACATAACATGGCTAATGTCATATCACATGTATTAAACGAAAAATTATTTTCATAAACATATAAATAAACAACAAATCAGATTATTCGATACTCAGTTCGAGAACACATGCTAAAGCTTGTTTGAGTTCGATCTGTTAACAAGTTAAACTTGCACATTGTATTTCCGTTTAATAATAGCCGAATCTCGGGGTTGATTATAAATACTAATAACAAAATATGTGTAAAATGATATGCTACTCATCTTCGTATTTAATTAAACATTGTTTAAACTCAATTTAACAAGTAATTAAATTATACCATAAAATAACTTTTAAAATTCAATAAAACTTTAGATAAACTATAACAATCAACTTAGCTCGAGCATACCTCAACATATACAAAATACCGGATGAAGTCTTATACTGTAAATTTTCGTTTCATCGCTTGTTCCACCGCATATATGATTGTCGCGTAGTCTTACCGAAATTACCCCTAACTTTCAAGTTTCAACCATAAATTTTGCCCTAATGAACTTCGAGAAATAAATGCTAAAACAATTGAAAAAAATTGAGACCACAGAAGTCCGAAAAGCAAAAGCAAAAGATAGCTCCCAGTAATGGCCCAGCAACGAATAGCGCTGTTTTACGTGTATGCATGCCATTCTCTAAGGAAGTATGGCGGCCATGAGCTTCACCTCTGTATCACTCAGTCCACCGGAACTGTTCTCAAACCACCGTACCGCCGCCGTGTCTCTCCCTAGAAGGCGACCCCTTTCCATATCTTTCGCCAGTGTTTCTTCGCCGGAAGCGTCCACTGCACCTTGGGAAAACCCACAAATCGAGCTAGAATTCGTCGGGGTACATATAATTATCATCTTCTTAGTAATTGTTTTTTGAATTCGTGATTATTATGCTCGGTAATTATTTCAATAATTAGTGCCCTAATTTTGCATAACTGCTACTTTATGGTTCGTTTGCTATTTCGTAAATGCGAGATTGATTGGCTTTTGCAATCCAATTGGCCTTTTTTTTGCTAATCGTCAAACGAGTTAATGGAGAATTTAGTAATAGTATTTCCTGATTTTTTTATATATGTTTTAATTTTATTCATTGGTGATAGCCTAAACCAGGAGATGCGGTGAACAGAGCCACAGCTATAAGTGGAGAGAAGCTGCTTAGGAACATAATGTTGGATAACAAGATTGAGCTCTATGCTGCTTATGTAAGTTTAAATAAATGTCTTCACATGTGTTCATGAGTACAATTTATCATCATATATGTGTTCTTAGTGACTAGTGAGGATTATTGTTTATCACACAATTGGATTAGTGGAGTTGGGAATCAAGATTGCAGTTGTCTTTGAGAAATTAATAATTGTGTAGGTTTAATATAGAATTTTTGTTATTTATAGAAAATACTTGGACTAGTTAGATCAGAAGCACAAAGGGTTTCAACAGCCTCCCGTTTCTGACCGATGTTCATCATGTTAATTTAAGTCATGTTCTGTGAATTTCCTTCTTCTAATGGTGAATTTTTCTTTTTGTCAGGGGAAGGTAATGAATTGTGGAGGAGGTGGAACATGTGGTACATGTATTGTGGAGGTAAGACAAGGCGTGCGCTTCACATTTTGGTATCATACTAAATGTCATGTTCATGTGCATATGAGATGTGCCCTTTTATTGCTTAAAGCATTTTGGGGGATCTATATACTCAGTAGGGTAAAAATTAGCTGCTAGGATTAGTTAAATGCGAAGAGAGTTATATTTTTCACCTGAGTCGTCCCCCCCCTCCCGGAATGGATAATTAGGAGAACTAACTCTCCTGTGAAGTAATTTCTGACACATATTGGCCATGGAGATCAATTAAATATGTAGAGTTACAATCTCTGTAGATTTGTTGGACGTTACTCGTATTCGGATTCACATCAACTTACTATTAGCATATGGTTTGTGTCTCCTGCAGATCATTGATGGAAAGGATCTCCTGAATGAGAGAACAAATACAGAGCTTAAATATCTTAAAAAGGCATGTTTACTTGCTGCATGGTCTCAGCTGTTGTTGCTGCGTGTGTGTGTGTGTGTGTGGTTTCTTTCTTTTCTCTTCTTTTTCTTATTTATTTAAGTTGGATGTAATTTCAAATCAATCTCGTAGAGATTTCATAATGTTTGCTAGTGAGGAAAGGAGAAAAACGGTATAGAATGAAGGATTTGGATTCCAAAGTACAGATTTTCTTTTTGGGTTAATTACAGAAACTACCCATGAGATATAGCCTAATTACAACAAAAAAAAATCTGTCATCGTTTAAAATTACAAATACCCATTGACATTTTTTTTATCTTACAAGTTGCACCCTCAACACATCATCAAGAGAGAGTGTTTGTTATGTAAACACAAACCCGATCAAGGGGGTATTTGTAATTTTAAAAGATAACTGGAGTTTTTCGTACAAAAGCTAAATCTTAGGGGGTAGTTTTTGTAATTGTCCCATTTAATTTTCAAAACTTAATCTGTTTGTTGTGTCAGTAAAATGTATGTGCTTCCATGTTTTAATGATCTCACAGAAACCAGAGTCTTGGAGGCTGGCATGCCAAACTATAGTCGGGAATAAAGAAAACTCCGGAAAGGTATGCTCTCAATACTTAAAACTTTATGTTAGCAAAATTTTTGCATTACAGTTTATATAATTTGGAAAAATCTAATCGACAAATATTCTTGGAAGGAAAAAGAAGAAGAAGAAAAAACCATATACTTAAGCTACGCGAATTTTCAGTGTTTACGTAACATAATTGTTCATTTTTTGCAGGTGGTTGTCCAAAGGTTGCCCCAATGGAAAAAATGATGATCTAGGAATCAGACATTTTACTTGAAAGGAGCTCATAATTTATGAAGAGTTACATAATCGTTATAAGAAAATTCGGAAAATCTTGCTCCGGAAGACGGTTAAGTTCCACAGCTTTCTTAAATTGTTTAAAACAATTTCATAGTTATTCATTTTGTGTATTGAGAAGGAAAATGATCTAAGCTTGTTTCTTCCCTTTGCTCTCCATGTTGTGTATATGATATCTGTGATGCGTGGTACGGTGGTAATACAGGGACGGAGCTAGGGGGGCCGGCCGCCCCCTCAATTTCGATTTTCTTTAATAATTAATATGAAATTTGTACATATAATTTAATAATTTTAACATTTTGCCGCCTCTTAAAAAATAAAAAACAAAAACTATTTATCTACTACTACTAGTTCTAAGGAAAATAAATTCCACCCCCTAAATCTCATTTTCTGGCTCCGTCCCCCGTGGTAAAATCACGGTGCTAGTTCACAATTGGTTCTCGCTTTTAAAAATATGACATTCGATTTTTATTAAAGATAATTTTTTTTTTTTTAATTAGACTAAACTTCAGGATGGTTTTTATAATTAACCCTTTAGATTTTGATCATCCAAAATAAAATTAAAAAATTGAATGGTCTTTGGTCCATCCTGACCAAACATATTAAAATCTTGAGACAGTAACATGCTTCCCCAAATTAATATATGGTGTCAGACAGTAGACAAGGAAAACTGTTTCCCCATTTAAACAAATCTACCTTCACCAAGAACAGACAGCTGGAGGTGGAGATCATGAATTGAATGAATTTATTTTGGATAGATATATTTTTTTGTTGTAAATATCTTATTTCGTTAAATTTTATCTACATACGGTTTCATATTTTTTAGTATATAAATAAATATAAATAAAGGATGATACTTTTATAATAATATAATTACGGATAATTACAAAAAAACCTGAGGTTCGGGCTAATTACAAAAAAACCTAGAGATTTTCAGAAATTACAAACCCCCCCCCTTTAGGTTTGATATGCCTTACATTTTCTCCCTTCATATGCAGAATTTTTTTAAATTTTCCTTTACATTTATCAAAATATTACTTTTACCCCTTTAATTTAAGACAATCAAACCTCAAGGGGTTTTTTTGTAATTTTTAAAAACTTTTTTTTTTTTGGTAATAGCCCAAACATTAGGGAGCTTTTTGTAACTGTCCCATATAATTATGAATAATGCATTTTAGATTTAATACAATTAATAATAGATAATTTAACTGTATTGATGTATAATGGGTTCTACAACATTTTGTTTTGAAGACTGTAATTGTTTTGGGGGGAAATTATTCTGAACATCAAATGTTTATAAACTCAAGCACTTTAAAAAAGTAAACAGAATTTAGTTAACTTTCATAATTCTGAAAAGTTATTTTGTTTGACTTGACTAAGTAAGCAATATGGAATATAATTTTATTCAAACACTTATAAAACTTATTTTGGAATACAACTAAATATAAGCTTTAAAAGTATCTCTTGTAATTTTTTTTTTATATCTAATAAGATATAGAAATTTATAAAACATTATGAGCTTTGACCAAAACCCTCTAGTAAATTCACTCCTAAAAACGTTTATTCCAAGTGAAAATGTTTTATATCTTCTTCGTAACATATAAGCGTGTTAAATGCTCTAAAAAAAATATCGTATCAGATCTATCTTTTTTTTTTTTTTGAGAAAATACATAGTATTGTTAGCCTAATTTCCGACCAATTATTAAAAAAAAAAAAGAAATTCAGACCAATTTATTTGAAATTCAAGAAGTCAAATTTGATAATCATTATGTTTCATGCTACCCATTCAAATTCCCCTTCTCATTTCCTTTTCTGTTTTTCTTGGAGATAAATTTGGAAAACCATTAAAATAATAAATTAGAGACAGACAAACCTGGAAGTAGAAAAATCAGGAGTGGAGATAGCGGAATTTTATTTTTGGAATTTCATATGTTTCAAACTTGTCTCCAGCCCGCTCTCATGTCTGTATTTACTATATATATATATATATATATATATATATATAAATTTGTCTGAATCTAAACCCTAACTTTGCTCTGGAGCTCGGTTGCCGTAGAGTGAGCTCAGTTCTTTCTATTTTTTTCCTTCTCTGTAAATGGGTTCACAAAGCTATACACATTTCTCTGCTTTTATTTGTTCTGTGTTAGTCTTTTCATACGTGGGTTTTGATTTTATATTTTGTATAGTATTGTAAAGTTTGAATTTTTATCGTCCATAGTGTTTTGAGCTTTGTTTTTTTTTTTTTTTAGAAAGTTCTACGCAGATTTGAGAAATAGCTAGAAGATGAAGTTTCGATTTTCCTTTTTATTTAAGATGTTTCCATGGATCCATGGAGTCGAGCTGGTGGAATCGGAATTTATTGAAAAAATCTACTCAAATTTGAAAACGAAGCATGCCTAGTTCCAAATCTAGGACTTGGGTTTTGTACCGAACAGAACACTTTGTTATGGGGTTGCATTTAATTTATTTGAATTTGAATTTTTGGAAAATGAGAATAAATTTGAGTTTTTGGAAACTGTGAATAATCGACGGAATTTATACGCAGACTCTAGAAAATCGATAGAGTTGTTGAAAGAATTGAGTTTTGAATTGGTTATTAAAAATTTTTATTAGTGGAATTTTTTTCTCATTGCCAGAGCATCACATTTACTACCAGAACAAGCTGCTGTTCTTGAAACATACTGCAAAAGGGAATGTTTTGCAAACTTTAAAAAAGAAAAAGTGATTCTCAGATTCTAGATTAATAAAAAAGTAGTTGTTTTCTCGTCTAGAAGCTGAAAATCACTTATTTTAGTGTTTGCAAGCATTGTCTAAGATATGTTCTGTTTGCTTCTTGCTTAGTAATATCTAGCAGAGTGTTTTGCAAACTTTAAAAAAGAAAAAGTGATTCTCAGATTCAAGATTAATAAAAAAATTTGCTGTTTTTGCGTCTAGAAGCTGAAAATCACTTTTTGTTTAGAGTTTGCAAGCATTGTCTAAGATTTGTTCTGTTTGCTTCTTGCTTAGTAATATCTAGCAGCTATGTCAGAAATTATTGTCTATGTTATGAATGTTCAACAGGATTTTGCATAAACATAATTTCTAATAGTTGTTTGCAAACTTTAAAAAAGAAAAAGTGATTCTCAGATTCTAGATTAATAAAAAAAGTAGTTGTTTTTCGTGTCTAGAAGCTGAAAATCACTTTTTTTAGAGTTTGCGAGCATTGTCTACGATTTGTTCTGTCTGCATCTTGCTTAGTAAAATTTGGCATGTTCAACAGGATTTTGCATAAACATAATTTCCAATAGATCAATCTTATAATTGCAGCAATCATGAAGACATGTTAGTTTGATACACGAACCGTCGTCCCATGAGGTACGCAGTTATGAATAAAGAGAATCAATCTTCCTACCTTGGAGAGCCAACCGTCCGAATCACACGAGCGCGGGCAAAAGCCTTAGGCTCAAATGTAGGATTGCCACCATTACATCCTTCATCAAAACAGGATGGCAAGATTTTGCGACCAAACGCAAAAAGAGCAGCATCGGGTGATAAGAAGCCTCTAGCCGGTTCAGCTGCTTGTCCTAAAAAAAGGGCTGTTCTTAAGGATGTAACGAATATAACAAATCACAATGCCGACACAAATTGCCTCAACGCAAGCGTAGCTCTGGTATGATTACTATTATTATCGTCGTTTTTGAGGAAATAAAACATTGAGTTCTCCATTTGTGTCGTTGAGCTTTATTTTGTGAACAATTGCGTAGTTCGTTTTCGTGAGTGCAAATTTACTGAATACGTACATCGTTGGTTGTCAGCATAGCAAACAAAAAAAGGTGGAGAAAATGCTAGAAATTGGTTATGCAAAGAACTTGAAAATCGAACCAACTGCATTTATCGATCGAAATATGATGGATGCAGCCGGTCCGATTCCTAAGAAGGCAAATTCCAGTAAGTAAATTCCAAGTGCAAAGTCCATATAGTAGATATTTGACTTTTCTAAGTGATCTTGATCAAGAATGTGAAAGTGCAAAAATGTATACTCCTCAATTTGCACTAATCACCTTATGGTTTATGGTGAACATAATCAAGTTCATATATTATAGGGATAATTACATAAAAAAACCCTGAAATTCGGGCTAATTGCAAAATAACCCAGAGATTTTCTAAAATTGCAAAAAAACCCCATAAGGTTTGATTCTACTTACATCTTCCCCCTTCATAAGCTCAACAGCGCTAGAGACGTCGGTAGTCTCAAATCCATCCCTTCCCCCACTCTCTATTGGCTCGCAAAAATTATTTCAAAACCCCCCTGATATTTGTAGAAATATTACAATTAATCCCATATAAGACATAATCAAACATGAGGAGGCTTTTTGTAATTTGGAACCATCTCTGGTTTTTTTTTGTAATTAGCCCAAACCTTGGGGGTGTTTTTGTAATTATTGGTATATTATATTCAGCTTTGAATGTAAACATGGTGAAAAGTTTGCTCTGTATCTTTACATTGATTATTTCTTAGTGCGGTTTTCGTTCAAATGCTATCATAACGGTGAAAAGAGAAAACTCGATATCTAATCAATCTTCTCTTTACAAATGATGCCGATAAATCAACCTTATTAAAAAAAATCAGTCTGATGTGATTTTCAGTCATATGAAAAATGCACGGTACAAGCTGGAAATTTATTTGTCTTTACTATTGCATAAAACAATTTGCTCGTTTAAATCGACTCGAGCTATATATTGGATCTAATGTCCTCTTCAGCTAGTATTGCTACCAATTAAACATTTTGGCTGATCATGCAGAAGAATCAAAAGTCTGCAAGAAAGAGGAAAACTTGGATGTTAGGGGCGTAATCGATATAGATTCAAAACACGAGGATCCACAGATGTGTTGCCTGTATGCTGACGATATATACTATAATTTGTATGCAACACAGGTTTGTAAGGCTGCCACAGCTTGCTTTAATGCCTAAATCTGTTATTCATCGTAACTTCTGCTATAGTTATGAATTATGGACAGCTCGCCACATAATTACAGAAAAATCCAGTGATTTTTGAAAATTACAAAAAAGACCCTTGAGGTTTGTTTTGTCTTACATTTCCCCCCATTCATAAGCAAAAGCATATCAAAATCCCTCCTAAATTTTATAGAAATATTACAGTTATCCCCTTACATTTCAGACAAAATCAAACCTTCAAAGGGTTTTTGTAATTTTCAAAAACCTCTGAATTTTTTTTAATTTGCCCCTCAAGTGTTTTTTTTGTAATTATCCCAAAGTATTTAATCCTCTGTTTCTCTAAATCACAAAAAACTTCTATTTTCCGCAAAATTCTTCTTGTTTCATGTTGATTAAATGAGTTTTAGTCTTCTCTCAGCTTGCTCGGAGGCCGTTGGTTGATTATATAGAAAAGGTGCAGCGATATATCACCCAGGGTATGAGGGCTATTCTGATTGATTGGCTAGTTGAGGTTAGTTTACTCTTTAGTCTTTTATTTATTTATATTATTTCAACTTCAATTTCGACGTGGTTTCATGTGCATTACCGTCCATTTTCAGGTTTCCGATGAATATAGGCTGGTTCCTGATACACTCTACTTGACCGTAAATCTTATAGATCGATTCCTATCTGAGAATTACATTGAGAAGCAAAAGTTGCAACTTCTTGGAGTAACCTGCATGCTAATTGCTTCGTAAGTTAAATTTTCTGTACAAAACGTATATATGTAAATAAGCGCATGCGATCTTTCAGTTCTTTTTACTTCATGCAACTTCTTTTAGTATCATTTCAATCTATCACAGAAAATCATGGATTGTTTGTTTGTCTGTTCGTTTTTTTATTTGTATCCTGCTGGTTTACGGTTTGAAGGAAATATGAAGAAATCTGTGCACCTCGTGTGGAAGAATTTTGCTTTATTACTGACAATGCCTACACGAAAGAAGAGGTATGGCCTTGTCTTTACGTGTAGCCGGTTTCTGCTATACATATGATTTAGGGATAATTACAAAAACACCCCTGAGGTTTGGGTTAATTACAAAAAAGACTAGACATGTTTCAAAATTACAAAAAAAACCCTTCAGGTTTCGGTTTCTTTTTGTCTTAATTTTAGGGGGTTAACTGTAATATTCTTGTAAATGTCAGGTTTTTTTTTTGAAATGTTTTCAAAAATCACCGGGGAAAATGTAAGGAGTTTTTTGTAATTTTCAAAGAACTCTGGTTTTTTCTATAATTAGCCCAAACCTTAGGGTGTTTTTGTAATTATCCCTATGATTTATTATCAATAAGAAGATCTTCAAAACTTGAATCCTGGTTCTTAGTTTTCTGGTTGTGTTCTCAGTCATGATAAGTTAAAATGTATATGCAGAACTGATTTGAGTTCACAATGACAGGTAGTTAAAATGGAAAGTCATGTTTTGAACTTTTTGGGCTTCCATTTGTCTGTTCCAACCACAAAGAAATTCCTAAGGTAACCCTGTATCCACATTCTTGCAATGTGTATATCTTTAGTTAGGAATAATTACAAAAACTACCCCTAAAGTTTTGCCTAATAACAAAACAAAGATAAAAATTTCTGATGTATTACAAATATCTTCGTCATGTTTGTATTTATTATAGAAATTACCCCCTCAATTGGGCGCAATCTGTAAAATAGAAACAAATATCGAGTTTTTATTTTTTGTAATTACGCTAAACTTAAAGGATAATATCTGTAAGGCTTAATTACAAAAAGTACCTTAGAGGTTTAACCTAATTACCAAAAACCTCAGATAACTTTCAAAATTACAAAATATACCCCTGAAGTTTTATTTTGTCTAACATTTACCCCCTACATAAGCAAAACATATTTCAAAATTCCCCATCATATTTATAAAAATATTACAGTTTACCCCTTAATTTTAATACGGAATCAAACCTCGGGGATACTTTTATAATTTTGAAAGTTAGCTGTTTTTTTTTTTTTTTTGTAATTAGGTCAAACCTCAAGGATACTTTTTGTAATTATCCTTTTTACTTACTTACTTACCTTAATGCTTCTTACTAAGTTTACTCTTTCTTAATTGTTGTTGTTTCATAGGAGGTTCATTCAAGCTGCACAAGTTTCTTATGAGGTAGATGAAACGGTGTTTTCGCTTATCTATTACGCGACAAAAAAGCTATTTTTTTCATTAGATCGATCGTTCTTCCATTTCCAGGTTCCTTCTGTTGAGCTGGAATTCATGGCGAATTATTTAGCAGAATTAACGCTAATCGAGTACAATTTCCTTAAGTTTCTTCCATCCATAATTGCTGCCTCAGCTGTATTTCTAGCCAGATGGACACTTGATCAGTCACACCATCCATGGGTTGGTTTTTTCTTCTAAGACCTTTTAATCACATTTATCTTCCTCTTACAAGTTTAACTTTAATACAAGGGATAATTACAAAAAGTACCCTTAAGATTTGACCTAATTACAAAATAATCCAGATTACTTTCAAAATTACTAAAAGTATCCCTTAGGTTTGATTCAGTGTTAAAATAAGGGGCTAATTGTAGTATTTTAATAAATATGAGGGGGGATTTTGAAATGTTTTGGCTTATGAAGGGGGTAAATGTTAGACAAGATAAAACTTATGCGTATTTTTTGTAATTTTTAAAGTTAGCTGGGTTTTTTCTGTAATTAGGTCAAACCTCAAGGGCACTTTTTGTAATTAACCCTTAATACAATGATTAGCATACTTTCTGGGGTAAATTACAGAAACCACCCCAAAAGTTTAGCCTATTCGCAAAAAATCCAGTTATCTTTCAAAATTACAAATACCCCCATATCGAGGGTGTGATTAGTAAAACAGAATCATATGTCAAGGGGGTAAGGATAACTGTAAATTTGAAAGATAGTTGGATTTTTCTGTAATTAGATTGAATCTTAAGGGTATTTTTGTAATTAATCTATACTTGTTGCAGAATCCAACTCTGGAGCATTATACAAGGTACAAAACATCAGACTTGAAAAACACAGTTTTAGAATTGCAAGACTTACAGCTAAACACCAGAGGATGTGTGCATAATGCCATTCGCGAAAAATATAAGCATTCTAAGGTTCGTTCGTTACATCTTCGGTTTTTTTCTTGAACTTTTCCAAGTTTAGGAGAGAAAAAAAACGCGATAACCGTTTGACGTTGTTTTTGTCATGACAGTTCAAGTGCGTTTCGACTCTCCGTTCGACAAAACCTGTTCATTCACTCTTCTAAGCATGACTGATTCTACTGGTAGAGATAACTGGACAAGTTCTCATTCTTTTTGTATTTATCTTGCAGCCCCCAAACTTTTGTGTACTGTTTTGTAATCAGTTTCTGGTGCTTCCAGACTGTTTTTGTAACAGGCAGATGTAAAAGGCAAAATGATATTTAGTCAGACTTTAGCATATTTTTGTGGGATAATTACAAAAACACCCCAGAGGTTTGGTTTAATTACAAAAAAAACCCAGACATGTTTCAAAATTACAAAAAAAACCTTTTAGGTTTCATTTTGTCTTAAATTTAAGGTGGGTAGCTGTAATATTTTTGCAAATGTCAGGGCTTTTTTTGAAATGACTTCGAAAATCATTGGAAAAAATGTAAGACATAATCAAACCTAAGGATTTTTTTGTAATTTTCAAAGAACTCTGAGTTTTTCTGTAATTAGCCCAAACCTTAGGGGTGTTTTTGTAATTATCCCTATTTTTAGTCCTTATTTATTGGGGGTGATTTATTTTGACAGCAGCTAACTACTTGGGGTATGTTCAGAAACGACCTTATTTCAAGTTTGATTTACAACTATGGCCATCCTTATTAAAAGGATTCAAATATGCACTGAAGTTCCCATTATACCCTTTATAGCAGAATAAGGAAATATGATTAATGCGTACCAGATTTCACGGAATACGAACACTTTTCAGTTTCTATTTCATGTTTCATTCGTGGCATTGTTATATCTACTTAGATCCAGTCTTCATACGGAGGTTTTAAAAGATCATATCGGGTTTCAGTAGATAAACTTAACAGTCATAGAATTTTAAAAGATGTTCGATTCTATATTATCGGTTCCAAACCAAGGTTTACGGTGAAAATGGAAATAGTCCATTACGACCATATCAGCCCAAACATGCTCCGTAAAATTAATAAATCCCTTAAAATTCATACCTCTTTTGGCCAAACAAAGACCAAGGGTTAAGTGGTTCGCAACGCCACCATCGGAAAATTCACGCCCCGGATCGTTTGACAAACGACTCCTCACCTGTTCAACCTCACCCTCGGGAAGATGATCCGCAAGTTATCCGACTCCTTGAAAACCGCTCGGCCAAGATCTTGGTTCGTTTCCTACTCCAAGGCGTAAAAGTAATTCTTCAAAGGGATGAATCAATAGTACATTATGAACACACGTTGAACAAACAACCTTTATTTTATTAAGAACTTAAAGAAAAAATTTATTACATCAGTAATCTCTTTTTGGGAGGAGAAAACTTGTTTAGCCTCTCATAAAGGCTATTACACTCTTGTACATAAAAATTAAAAAACTAAACTCTAGAACTGAAAACACTCTGAAATTCTAGACACTCAATATTACAGAAGAATTTTTATTGTAGAAGACTTAGGAGAATTTTCGATGTCCTCAGCCTCCTTTAAACTCTGGTTTAAATAGATGTAAGTCCGGATTTCAATTTCGGACTTCAACTCTTGTTGGAATGTAAGACGTCACTGCTTACATCAAATTCTTGAATTATTGCTTACTTCCACTTGCAGCAATTAGTTGGCCTTTCCATTTCTTCACATGGACTGGCCTCATCTTGTCTGGTATCCGAAGTTCTTTATGCAAACTTCCACTTTTCATGGACCCACTTTTCGTCTTTTTTCTAAGTGGGTTGTTACCTGTCTGGAGTCACATGTCTCCACTAGCTTTGTTGGGGAATCTACTTTTTTGGTGGTCCCCTAAACTTTGGATACTTACGTGACTTTTCTTCTCCGTCGCCGTGTCTTCTCCGATCGACTTTTGTAGGAATCCTTTGCCAAATTCGGTTCTTCTGGTTTTGACATTCGGGACAGACCGAAGTTCCCAATGGCCGATATGAGCCATTACAATATTTCGTGAGTTTCTTTACTCCCGTGACTTATTTTCCCATAGAAGATTTTTTTCTTTTGAGCGGATCTTCTGCGAACCTTGTAGTTTTTCTGTCATGGTATTTAACGGGGAATGACCGTTCACCGTCTCGGTAGAACTTGAACGGAAACTTGACTTTGTCCATCTCGTGAGACATACCCACAATCCCCATGCCCTTCTTGTGGTGATCGATCTTGATGAAGGTCATGGCCAATTGTACTTCTTACGAACTTGCCTCCTTGATATTTAAGAAGGCTCTTTCATCCTGGTCTTGGCTTTAATGTAATGGAAGGCTTCATGTCCACCTTTTAAAGCCGGGCTCGATTTTGCACTTATGAAATACGACTCAATGTATCCCCTCGTCTTAGGTTGTCATTGTTGGACCGGCAAAGACTAAAACGGCTTCTACGGATCCACCGGTAATTTTGTGATCTCAGGAATCCTGGTGAAGTAGTATAGGCGAGGCCAAAGCCCCATACTCGTACCACCTCTTGACTTCTTGACTTCTTGAGGTGGAATTTGGTAGCATCAAACCCTTGGATATTTTCGAAACATCAATCTTTGTTTTTCCGGAGATATCCCATGCACAGTAATTAGTTTCTCCCAATTTGCCTGGTAATCCTGCGAGAAGAAGAAACTTTAATCTCGTTAATATCAACCTTAGAAGTGCCCATCATAGGCTAAGATTGATCTCTTCGTCCTTTACCCCGGACGTCTTTGGGTTGATGTGATAACTCGGAATTTGACTCGG